>JARQWZ010009389.1:0-20932 GCA_033150135.1 Gobio occitaniae
CCTCCTTCGCTGTTACAACAACGTTGTAAAAATGGTCATCAGACAGAAAAGATTCAAATGGAGAGAAATTAAATTCTAGACATTATACTTTAAAGGTTTCTGTTATTTGGCAAACTCATTTTTGGACCTCTTTTTAAATACTATGTACATTCACATTAATTTACTGTGGTAATTTTAGATATATTTATATGTATATTTATATTATAAGGTACCCTAAGGGCCGTTTCTGAGGTTCCATTCAGTAGCTGAATTCTCTTTCCATATATTGCACCTCCGTTCTCTCACTGTCTTACAATGCGAGCAATATAAAATATTCTACATGAGGATTCTCATCATCAATATTGATACAACAAATCCAACAATAGGTACAACACAGCTTCTCTCCCGTTAAGAGTGTCTTTTTCTGTCCAATGTTCGGCTGAAACCTAAAAGAAGACAAATCAAGAATCGCGTTCCTCATTCAGGGTACAGATATTGAAAGACAGAGACATCCAGAAACAAAGTAATATCTACAAGCAACGTTTGATCCCTTCATGGATATCTGCTTAGAGCTTCTGTCAGGAGACAAAAGGGATGAACATATAGAGGACGGGGGGGAGGTAGAAAGAGCGAGAGAAAAGAGAACCAAGTCTACGCCAGTCTCGTGAGACTCTACAGTCTTGTCATGCTTTGGAAAAAAACGAGGGAGAGTTGAAATCGTACAACAAAACGAAATGTCTCGGCAAACAAAATGTTTCAGAAGAAAAGGCTCATTCTTTAGTGTACAATCCGTTGAGGTTTTTGGCAGTTCCATTGCCGTTCGTCTTTCCTTTTGTCTAAATCCTCGCCTTTTCTGTCGATTTCGCGTCCTTTCTCTTTCCGGCGGACTAGGGGGACATCCCACATTAAACATCCCAGGTGCGGCCGTAGAGATGGATCCGCGTTCCTCAAGTTCTGGGTGGGCACAGTGAAGGTTTCGAGTGTCTAGTCACCATGCCACCTCTCCACAGCCTGTGGAAATCTGGGCTGGCTTTGCTGCTGAGGAGGTGAAGTTGTTTGCGTTTGGTTACAAGATGAGTGCTTCTTAGTAACTTTGGCAGTGTAATAAAAAGGTTTGGATCATTTGAATTCATTTGGGTTCACGTCGGTACAGAGAGGTGAGTCTGGTGTAGATTTTCTTGGCTCGCTAGCAAGGTAGTTAACAGGATCATCATCGTTATTATTTCTTTTGGACGTTTCTTTTGTTTTAGTTAAAGCCAAAAAAATGAAATGCAATGTGAGGAAGTAGCTACTAGTCCCACAGTGCCACTCAATTACATAAGTATGGTGCCACCCCAGTTCTCACAGAGCACATCCCACTTAAAGGGTGTTGAAGCAATGCCTTAAACATGTATTCCCTGGCTTTCTTGGTGGCATCCCCTACTCATGTTTCCCCTTTGTGAAGGAATCCGATGGGTTTATTTGGAGAGCTTGACGTAGATGTGAAAGCCATTTCGAGAGGAGGGGTAAGAATGGTGGAGGTTCCTCAGCTTGTTTTGGATGAAGGATGCTGTAGCAGCAGTAGACGTGCCTGGGTGGGGGTTAGGATTTGGGGTCAGTCAGCGGGACGAGGAATCCATCAGGGCGGGTGTTGCTGGAGTGGTTGAGCGGGAAACACTGCTGGAGCTCGCTTCCTTAGGACTGCCACTGCTGCTGGTTTGCCCAACCAGGGAAAGGGGGCCTGGAGGGGTGCTCTCAGAATGTGTGGGGGGCATATTGGCGGAGGTGGTAGATGGGGTCCCAAGTGGCACACCGCTACTCCCGGGCAGGCCCTGGCTGCATACGTGATGGTGCTTCTCCCAGTCCTTGTGCTGGCAGAAAGAGCCACAGTAGCGGGCGGTGTTGCATCCGCTGCACGTCTCGCTAGCCTTGCGACCACAGTTCCAACAGCTCTGCGGGAGAGATGCAGACTATTGTGATTGCCAAACCAGTAAGCATCAATATCTGTGCCATGATAAAACAATACAGTACAGGGCTCGACATTAAAGGGTTAGTTCACCCAAAAATGAAAATTCTGTCATTAATGACTGAGCCTCATGTGGTTGGACACCCGTCAGACCTCCGTTCATCTTCAGACACAAATGAAGATATTTTAGTTTAAATCTGATGCTCTGAAAGGCCTCCATTGGCTCAATGCACTTTACACTCTCAAGACCCTTAAAAGGCACTAAAGACGTCGTTACAAAGTCCATCTCACTACAGCGGCTCTACAATAACTTTATGAAGAGACGAGAATAGTTTTTGTGCGCAAAAAAACCCTAAATAACGACTTACATAGTGATGACGATTTCAAAACAAGGCATCATGAAGCTTCGAAGCATTATGAGTCAGTGAGTCGATTCAGCAGTTTGACGGTTTGACACGCGATCCGAATCACAGATTCATAACGCTTCGAAGCTTCATGATGCCGTGTTTTGAAATCGTCATCACTATGTAAGTCGTTATTTTGTTTTTTTTCATAAAGTTATTGTAGAACCACTGTAGTGAGATGGACTTTGTAACGACGTCTTTAGTACCTTTTTAAGGGTCTTGAGAGTGTAAAGTGCATTGAGCCAATGGAGGCCTTTCAGAGCATCAGATTTACACTAAAATATCTTCATTTGTGTCTGAAGATGAACGGAGGTCTGACGGGTGTCCAACCACATGAGGGTAAGTAATTAATGACAGAATTTTCATTTTTGGGTGAACTAACCCTTTAAATTTTTTTATTTTTTTATTTTCTATTGTGATTGCTTAACCAGTAAACATCAATATCTGTGCCATGATAAAACAATACAGTACAGGGCTCGACATTAAGGACGTGCAAGTCATTCACTTGTCCGAGTAAAAGTTAGTTTTTTTGTAAAAATAATCTATTCTGAAGCAATATTCTCACCGGTGTTCAATCAGCTTTGACATATTTAAATATGCATATTTGTGATTTTTTTATAAAGGGCATTTTTCCATAATCGTATTAAATATAGGCTATGCTTCAGCTTTCATTTTATATTCTTAAAGCTACACTGTGTGATATTTTCCCCCATCTAGTGGTGAACTTGTATATGACCATCCAGTGAATATTAGTTTCTGTTCCTCTCAATTCTGATTTCGTTTTAACTCCTACGGTGGCCGATTTAGTCCAAGATTAATATGGCTTCCAGTTCGACCTCGTCCACATTTGACACGGTGCCATCGAGTGTCCAAACAGTTTTTGGTAAACAGTATCAACAAGCAAGCAGCATAATAAAGTGCACACTGACTGTAATATACTTAATTTTAAAACTATATACAACCTAGTCATTTAATGGTTACACTCTAAAAAATGCTGGGTTAAAAATAACCCAAGTTGGGTTGAATATGGACTAACCCAGCAATTGCGTTGTTTTGACCCAGCGGTTGGGTTAAATGTTTGCTTAAAACAACTCAATTGCTGGGTTTGTCCATTTTCAACCCAACTTGGGTTATTTTTAACCTAGCATTTTTTAGAGTGTAACCATTAAATGACTAGGTTGTAAATAGTTTTAAAATGAAGTATAGTACAGTCAGTGTGCACTTTATTATGCTGCTTGCTTGTTGAAACTGTGTGCAATAGTATAATTATTTTATTTATACTTAAATATTTATTTTCAGAATTTATTTTCACCACTGAACTCTTCTACCTCACCTGTTTTTACTTTTTTTTTTTAAATATAGGTTTTTTTAGTTCAATAAATGTTCCTTTTTTAAATTGTAAATTTTAAATTGTTATCATCATGATCATTGTGTCATTTTTATGTTGTAAATTGAGGGAGCAAAAGCAGTATCGGCTCCAAATATCGGCTCCAAATATCGGCTCAAGAAAATCGGCAGCCCGTATCGCTCATCGGCTAAGGCTGATGAAAAAAAATCGGCATCGGCACTAAAAAATCCATATCGGTCGATCCCTAGTTTTACTGTTTTTTTTTTTTAATACAGTATCCATTTTAAAAACTGTCGGTCGATTAATCGGTTATCGGCAAGTGCGGTCCAACCACGTTATCGGTATGGGTAAAATACACTATCGACCTCTACCAGTCATCATTCCCAACATCGGTTAAGTGTGGTACTCACTTCACTGGAGTCCTCCTGCTGGTTAATGACGGTAAGTGCGTCCTCAGAGGCCTGTCTCTTAGCCTCGGCCAGGGCTCTCTCCATCTTGGATCGCTCGGCGGAGATCATCTCGTGAGCTTTCCTCTCAGCATCCGACACCGCCTTCTGCAGCTCTGACATGGCCTGCCTCTTCACTTCATTTACCGCCTCCTCTGAAAACCAGGAAGAAACATCCAGAGAAAAGCATAAGACATTATCCACTGCTGTTCCTTTCAACATCCTTTATTGAGGCACTCAAAGCTTTCAGCGTGTTTCATCTCTCCAAACAGATGTACATCATCCAAGATTTAAAACATTCTGTCGGAAAAATAAGCGATTAATAATTTATCCAAACCAGAGTGGTTACAATTATTTCCAGTGTTGATAGTCGGTTGTTCACAAGCTTGCCTAACAATATATGATTAAATATGGGTGGATAAATCAATACTGAGGCTAAATCCCTCCTTTTAGAAGGAAAACCAGGATGACTTGTTGAGGCAAACTTGTTCCATTGATTGTGCATCCGTATATCCATGTGTTTTCAGGTGTCTAAAATAGAAATGATAGTTGCACTATGAACATTAGGGTTCCTTGTGCTGTGGTGTCTTTCACTCTAAAAAAAAAAAAGGTTCTATATGGCACCAAAAATGGTTCTTGGCTCGTAATCATAGGGGAACCTTTTTTAGTGCTATATAGCACCAATTTTTGTGCTTCAGTGGTTCTTCAGCGGTGCTATATAGCACCTTAGTTAAAGAACCGGTGAAGAACCTCTGAAGAACCACTATTCCTATGAGTGATATTCTTACTCAGGGTTTCTGTTTTCCAGCACAAATATCTAAACATCCTTAAATCAGGAGACATTTAATGACATGCAAAAAGTATTTTTTACAAAATTAAGTGAGTGTTTATGCTTAAAACAAGAGCAAATATCTGTCTTTGAGTATGAAAATTACTTGCATTTGAATTAAGTTGGTTTTTATGAACACATTGCCAGATATTTGCTCTCGTTTTAATCATAAAATCAGATTTCTTATCGCAAACTTTAAGCTATTTTTTGTAACATTAATTAAAAAGTGATGGAGATCTGTTGGAAATTGTATTTTCAAACGTTGAAGTGTCACTAATACAACTCTAATTGTGTGTTATGTTCCTTTGACGTTATTCCTTAATTGGTCTTAAAGAGGTCTACCTTCATAAAACATGCAGAAACCCTGGTTTGTTTAGCGTAAGTTAGACCCATAATCCGTGCGGAGCGTCGTAGTAGGAATAAAGTGGATTGAAATCGTCGATTTTCATGCGCCTCGCATAAGGAGTTGCTTATGTAGAGTCTTTAAAACAGTCCCTTATGAAGTTACAGTTATGTTAGGATCCTGCCTTAGGAGGTTTAGCTGCCTACGCATACAAGGGAGCTCACTAGATTTGGTTTAAGTTATGCTTTAGATAATACGCGGATGATTTCAGAATCTGTCAGGATATTGTGTGTTCTGTTAATGTGTGTATTGCTGCAGGGGGTACACACACACACGCACACATTATTGCATATTTCTCATATGTCTGGGCTCTACAATCCTTGCCCCCATAGTGTGTTTACTCTAGAAAGCTGGTTGTGAGGAGCCCGCTCATAAATATCTGTCATAACATACCCTCCATTCAATTCTCCAAAGAGTTCTGCCTCAGGCTACTGACTGACTGAGTGTGTGTGTGTGTGTGTGTGTGTGTGTGTGTGTGTGTGTGTTTTCAAATCTACATCACTACTGTCTCAGCTGGAAAGCTAGTTAGTATTCAGTTTGTTCTCTCCGCACCTCCCACACACATCTTCATTCTTGACTTCTTTGCTTTTCTCTTCATCTTTTTGGTTCTCGCCAATTTCTCTGTATCTCTGAAAACACTAGACTGCTTAATCAGACTCGGAGCATGCACCACTAAAATTAGTTTGCAAATTTAATTAATTTTTATCAAGGAGACTTGGGAGCAGATGCTAGAGCAATTGGCACATAATGGAAAACATGGGGCGGTAATATTAACGTTTTAATCCCACGGGGATATGTCGGTTTTCAAGGTTTTTTCTGCTTGTATTCTTTTCAAAGACAGTTTTAGGCCCCAGCAAAGGCGGAAGGACATCCAAATATAGACACTCACAGGTAAGACAATTCATGTTTGACACCCCTTTAATATCTCAATTATTTCTACCAGTTTATGAAATCATCTTCGTTTTTCATTTTACCTTTCAAACTAAGGTCTGATTTGCCAGCCTACCAATCAAATTCTTCCAAGATTTGTCTGAGCTATGCTTTCCACATTCGTTTTATAGTTCTGTACTCTTTCCGCGTGTTAATAACGACCTCATTTGTTTGAACGAGAGATTTTAGGAGATACACCTGAGGACAAAATTGCTCCTTTAAAGGATTAGTTCACTTTTAGATAAACTTTTGCTGATTATTTACTCACCCACATGTCATCCAAGATGTCCATGTCTTTCTTTCTGCAGTCGAGAAGAAATTAAGTTTTTGATGAAAACAGTCCAGGCTTGTTCTCCATATAATGGACTTCAATGGGCTCCAAACGGTTCAAATGCCAGTTTCAGTGCAGCTTCAAAGGGCTTTAAACGACACCAGATGATGAATAAGGGTCTTCTCTAGCCAAACCATCAGTTTCTAAGAGAAACCCAGCAGTATTTATGCTATTATTTTACCGCTTATCAGACGAACGTGATCATCTCTGAGCTCCGCCATAACTTCCGCTAAGTGAGGTCAAAATACGAGCGTGGTCATAGATATAGCGATCGTAGATGCCTCATTCTACTGATCCGTGCAGGCGCTAATGAAGCATCTACGTATATATCTATGACGACGCTTGTATTTGACCTCACTAAGCGGAAGTTATGGCGGAGCTCAGAGATGATCACGTTCGTCTGATAAGCGGTAAAATAATAGCATAAATACTGCTGGGTTTCTCACAGAAACTGATTGTTTGGCTAGAGAAGACCCTTATTCGTCATCTGGTGTCGTTTAAAGCCCTTTGAAGCTGCACTGAAACTGTCATTTGAACCGTTTGGAGCCCATTGAAGTCCATTATATGGAGAACAATCCTGGAATGTTTTCATCAAAAAATGTAATTTCTTTTCGACTGCAGAAAGAAAGACATGGACATCTTGGATGACATGGGTGGTGAGTAAATTATCAGCAAAAGTTTATTTAAAAGTGAACTAATCCTTTAAGTCTTCAGTGCCATCTATGCAATAAAGCGTCTGGTTTGTAGTACAGGTGTAATACGGGTGCTGTTACTCACCCTGCTTGTTCTGAAGCTGCTTTAATGCTGGCGAGAGCGGGATACTTGTAGAACCTGCGTGAAAAACAACTGCAATTAAAAGAGCTTTTATCACAGTGAAAATGCAGCTGAGATTTGCAGACAACAGCAAGCAGCATCAGTAATGGCGTATTGATTTCACTCAGCTGTAATGTTACTGGTGTGGGTCACATTTAATAAATGCCCTTTGATCTCTGACCGTTGGGCATGCGACACCACCTGTGCTCAGGCTGACCTCATCAGTATTATGTGTGACCTACAGGACTCATACCCCTTTCCCACCAAGGCAGTTTGAGTGCTGGTTCGGAGCCAGAGCCTAGTTTCTTTCCACACCCAAAGCACCAGCTCTGAACCAGGAGAAGTGGTTCTTAAGTAGCACCAAAGCATTTCTCGTGTAGAAGTAAGAAGCGCTTGCGTCAGGGGTTACCCTGACCAACAAGACCAGCACAAACTTGTGACCGCCATTTTAGAAATAGCTTCTAATGGAGCTAATGGCTGCTCGATTGTAATCTCCGTCTTTACACATCATGGCGAGCTGAACGAATGTGTCTGATTCGCTGTGTTTTGATACCGATGTCGGATCGTAAAGCCATGAGCATCAATAATAACGCAACGCTTGCCACTGTTGATGGAAGGCTTGTTCGAGATGCATCTGCGCTGTGCAGACAAGGGCTGTGCGATATTGAAGAAAAATGCAATATGCGATATCCTTCTTAAATAACGCGATATTCGATATGCGATACGATATTGCTTTAAGTGTGTAAAATCTATTTCTTTCCCCAACTGATATCCTTCACTTAAAGCATAACCTACTGTGTTTACATGAATGCTCATCAAGACATATCTGTGTGTGTATTTGACAGTTTGAGTGTGTAACAAGACACGAAAAAAAGAACGGCTTGTGCGCACGTTATTATGTTTAATAACTCTTTTTAACGTCAAGCAAGTCATATAAGTAACAGTCGTGTGCTCAGTCTATTCTCTGATATATTCGTCGACCTAAACCGTACACTTTTCACTATGTTGAAATGGCCTATTAAAATCATTCAGATATTGCGTACCCTTGCGATATGCATATTGCGTTATGTACATTTGCGATATTTCGATATATTGCGCAGCCCTAGCGCATACCGATCACCGTATGATATCAAAGTACAGCGAGAGCACACGACTCCTTATGCTGCGTTCACACCAAACGCGAAATGAGCGCTAGGAGCGAGTGATTTTAACGGTTTAACTTTGGCGTCAATTCTCGTTGCGTTAGCCAATCAGGAGCCTGCTCGCTGCTGTCACATGGTGAAGTGATGTGATGAGAAACCCCGCATAATTAAAAAATACTACTATTGTGTCACAAAATGTAGTTTTAAGACTTTTTCAGGTGGGAATGTAGTGGTTTAAAGCTCAAATCTGTGGTTTATTTATAAAGAGAGCGCCTATTTAAAAAAAGAATCTTGTGTTTGTGAGCTCCAGGCGATCACTTTGCGCTCATTAACCCCAGCGAGAGCAGCCTTTCCTCAGCCAGTCCTTCTGCCGTCTGCCGCTGCTCTGATGTCCTGTAGTGGTTCATCTTGTGTGGATCTAACGGCCGATCTTTGCTCTCATGAGTCTATAATTTGTTGTCTGGCAAAGAGAAGTTTCATAACTTTATATTTTAGGATATTTAACCCTCTGGGGCTCTTCGTCATTTCTGACCCGAATTTTTAAAAATAGAAAATGTTAAAAATCGTAGCTTGGTGACTTTATTGGTACTTGGTATATGAACACCCAAAACAATTGGGGAAAGGATTTGAAAAGTCTAAGTGGTCGTAAAAAAAATAGTCACACTCAGGACCTTCGGGTCAAAAATGACCCCCATAGGAAATGAATGGGAAATTGGCAAAAATATTAAAATACAGAGTTTTTTTGTGCATCTCTAAAACATCAAGAGTGCAAAACAGACACTCACACAAACACAATTAGCTTTTGGAATGGCACGCGCTAATTTGTGTGTGCGTGTGTTTTTGTGTGTATAAGTGTGTGTGTGTGTGTGTGTGTGTTTTTTTGTCTGTTTTGCACTCTTGATGTTTTAGAGATTCACCCCTTCACTGTTGAGTCCTTTTTTTCTGCATCCTGGCTGATTTGTAGATTGTACGCACAAAAAAACTCTGTATTTTCGTATTTTTGCCAATTTCCCATTCATTTCCTATGGGGGTCATTTTTGACCCGAAGGTCCTGAGTGTGACCCATACATGAAGAACCCCAGAGGGTTAAATATACATGCAGTGAAGATAATGTAGGAGTTGCCTGGATCACATTTGTGTGGCTATTAATGTTTAATATATATTTTGAATGAAAATGAAAAGAGGCAGAGCTGTGTTTTATGATATATTTCTCCTGGAGCGAATTGAACGCGCGTCTATTTCGCTTCAAACGCTCGATTTATACGCGCGTCCAATTTGCTGTGGAATGGATTAAAAATGTTTAAGCGTCCAATTAGACGCTCTATTCGCGTTTGGTGTGAACGCAGCATTAGAGCGGCTCGTCAGTCGAACCATCCGGCATTAGCACTGAACTAGCACCCAGTTCATGCGGGTGGAAAAGGGGTAACAGAGGGCAACCAAGGCTTATGTACAGACCAATCCAGCCTCACTTTCCTCTCTGTCTCTCTTTGGGCAGGGTCGATCTGCTGTTGACTGCGGCAGGTTTCTGCATTCTCACTGCAGGTTTAACTGCAGTTGTCTTTCATGGCCGTAACAGATGGAGATCTCTTAACACTAATGACGTTCAGCGGCCTCCTGGCCTTGCATCACTACAGCTGTGAGGCCTGCAGGCCATTTGGCATATGTTTGTGTGCATGTGTATAAGTAGGCGATGCACTTACCAGCCTTTCTCCAGATCTCCTCGGGCAGGTAGCCTGAAGGGGGCCGGTGAAGGAAATCTCTGTGGATTTCTGTAAAAGAGCATCAAAAGAGCGACTTGAGTTTAGTGCCAAAACAACTCATCAAATCAAGACATGCAATAAGGGTGGAAATCTTAAGGCACTTAACGATTCGATCCGATTCTGGGAGTAACGATCCGATTCCCAAAACGATTCTTTTTTGGTAACTAATTATCCTGCTGTGCAAATACATGAACTTTACATTTTAACCAAAATTGGAGCTAATATGTGTTTTGATTTTAGTTAGAATATCTGTTTGACAGTGTTGCCATATTAAAAATGATTATGAAGATTGCTTTCAATACTTTTATTTTATTAACAAAGTTATATTCAACATTAACAAGCTCTAATGAATCATAGTAAGCCATACAATTGCAAAGAACAATTATTAAGAATAAACAGTTCTCAATTTACAACTAAGTGTGACTACACTGCAAAAAATGCTTTTCTTACTTGGTATTTTTGTCTTGTTTTCAGTCCAAATATCTAAAAAATCTTACATTAAGAAGCATTTACTAGACGAGCAAAAGTTTTTGTCTTGTTTTGCGGGAAAATAACTCAAAATTAAGGGAGTTTTTGCTTAAAACAAGCAAAATAATCTGCCAATGGGGTAAGCAAAATAATATTGTTTTCTGTTTGAATTAAGATTATTGTGCTTATTTTAAGCAAAACTCCCTTAATTTTGAGTTATTTTCCCCCAAAATAAGACAAAAACTTTTGCTCGTCTAGTAAATGCTTCTTAATGTAAGATTTTTTAGATATTTGGACTGAAAACAAGACAAAAATACAAAGTAAGAAAATCATTTTTTGCAGTGTATTTTTCAGTTTCTTTAGAACATTTTAACAAAAAAATTATTTAAAGCAAAAAAAGTTTACTTTGGTTAGAGCCACAGAAAAAATCTTTAAAACTTCGGCTAATGCAGAAGAAAAACAACTTTAGCGCTCGCTGAGAAGCCAAATTTGGTGTGTGCGCATAACATCTCACATGAGAGAACCTGGAGCTGTTGGAGACATTTAACCAATCACTCACCAAAACGAAGTCTTTGTTCAGAGTTTTCCATTCGTTTGAAACATTGTGCATTCGTTCAGCAATATTCAATAAGTCATTCCAAAAATAATGCCACAGATATTGGTAGGTTTATGTATATCCCGGCCACCAGGATAGTAGTGTTATTAAGCATTAATGGCAAGGAAAGCGCCGTATAGCCTACTTGAGCACCACTTCGTTATTTTGGCTGAGAATTTCGTTTGTTGGAAATATGAACTTAATTTAGTTCTTTTGAACTTTGGAATTAAAAATGCTTTTGAAATTAAAAACTTTGCATTTAATAAGCAAAATACATTTTTGAAATGGAGGAGCGACTGCTGTAAGGCTGTTTGTGCAAAACTGCGGAAAAACTGCATAAAACGTGCGTGTGTTGAACCCTCTTAGCGGGAAAAGTATCCCCACGGGTGTGTCCCCATTGGCCGTTTGAATTGAAAACAGAATTGATTCAGACATTTTGAGAATCGATTCTGAATCGTTGGATAACGAATCGCGATGAATCGACCTTTTCTCCCACCCCTATTCATTATGCAGCTCATTATGTGGTTCTTTTGTCCTCTCAAGTGTGAATCACAGCATTATTCATGATCATTCACACACCTTCGCATACGGCCTTTGTAAAGAAAAAGTGTCTTACAAAATGTAAATCAATATATTGTTTTATGTGAATGAGTAGACACAATGATTCTCACATCAGTTTGAAGCAAAAACTCTAGGCAACATCGCCCATTAGTCAAAAGTCTTGTGGACACAGATATATTGTGTGTTTTGTGGCCCTATTTGAGTGTCTTAAAAAATGTAATGTTATACATACATGTTGCTCACATATTATGGTAGCCCAGTTTGTGCGGTCCAAATAGCGGTCTCATTTCGCTCACCGTCCCACATAGCTATATTGAACATGTTGTGAATGGCAGAGCCATGCAGAATTTTTGCTCTCAATGACAACAGATCAACAGTGTTTCCCAATCTGTTCCCAGGAATCCACAGTACTGCACATCTCTCTCTTATCCGACTCCTTCTTTAAATCATAGATCACTACACTAATGACCTGTTGAGTGGAGGTCTGTTAACTTACACAGATGTCCGAATGCAGTACTGTGTGTCCCTAGAAACAGGGTGGGGTTGGGACACGGTGTGACAAACAAGGATTAGCTGAAGAAGTTACAGAAATGCTACGCTAAGGAAGGGGTTTTCAAACTGGGATCCAGGGAAAAGTCTAGAGAAAAACCATGAAAAAATTTAAATAAATAAATAAGATTAAAATTAATAAATTAGTGATTTAATGTTAAATTAACATATTAAACATGCACAAACATAAATAAGTAAATAAATACATTTGCTTAGTTTCTTATTTATACATTTGCTTAAAAGTGTAGAGAAAAGTAAGTATAAAATTGAGTAAATAAATGAGATTAAAATAAATGATTGAATCGTAAATTAACATATGATAAAAATGTAAAAAGTAAATAAATGAGATTAAAATAAATATATGTGGAAAAGCCAAGAGTAAAACTGTGAATATAATAATAACAATAATAATAATAACAAAATTATTAAATTAATATGCAAACTTTTATAGAAAAAAAACACACATATATTTATATATATATATATTAGGTCTGTCAAAAGATTAATCGCGATTAATTGCATCCAAAATAAAAGTTTGTGTTTACATAATATATGTGTGTGTACTCTGTTAATTATTATTTATATATAAATACACACACAAGCATGTATATATTTAAGAAAAAAATATTATTTTTATATATAAAACATTTATATTTATGTTTATAAATGTTTATATCTATGACAGCCCTAATATATATATATATATATATATATATATGTGTGTGTGTGTGTGTGTGTGTGTGTGTGTATGTGTATATAAATGTGTTTTTTCTCTACAAGTTTGCATATTAATTTAATAATTTTGTTATTTTTAACAAATTTGTTAAAAGTTAATTCGATTAAGATAAATAAGTGATTAAATGTTAAATTAACATATAATAAGATGTAAAACATTTGAATTAACGATTAATATAAATGAATAAAAATTTAATCTAAATAAATCAATTATGCAATTAACAGTACATTCTTATAGTGAGAAGAGAAGGTGTATAATAAAGGAACTTAATAGAAACTAATGTTAGATATATCACTTTATGGTAACACTTTAGAATAATGGTCATTAGTTAACATTAGTTAACTACATTAGTTAACATTAACTAATAATGAACTGCACTTATAAACCGTTTATTAGTCTTTGTTAATGTTAATTTCATCATTTACTAATGCATTATTAAAATCTTGTTAACATTAGTTAAAGCACTGTGAACTAACATGAACAAAACATGAACAGCTGGATTTATATTAACTAACGTTAACAAAGATGAACAAATACAGTAACAAATGTACTGCTCATGGTTAGTTCATGTTAGTTAATACATTAACTAATGACCATTATTCTAAAGTGTTACCCATTTTATTAATCAATGTTTATTTCAGTTGTTATTATAAATTAGAAATATTACCACTAATATTATCATGAATATTATTGTTGTTACTACCACTACTACTGCTACTATTACTATTGTTGTTATAATTGTTGTTACTATTATGATTACTACTTCTACTGCAACTCTATTTCTATTCTCTTTCTAATGGTTTTTCTTTTGTTCTCCGTCCTTTTTTTTTCTATTTTTTTTTTTTCTTTCTCCCAGAGGTTTTGGACTGAGCCATGGCAGCTTGATGCAACTTTGTAATGTAATTGTTTTTGTTTTGTTTTGTCCATATTCTGTTGTTTTTTTGTAACAACATGTGTATTGTTTTGAGCATCAATAAAAAAAATAAAAAAAGACAGAATTTCAGGACGGGGTCCCTCACACGAGGATGTTCATATTCGGGGGTCCGTGGGATCTAAAAGGTAAGTAGGCTAAATGTGGGCTCACATGCAGACTTTTTTTTTTTTTTTCGGTATGTTGTCTGATGGAAACCACTTGTGTGTGCAGCTGCTAAGAGTGTGTGAGCATCTGGCCTGCAGCGGTGCATGTACCTAGCGGCTGTGTGTCGCTGCTGTTAGAAGTGTTGGAGGAGGAAGAGTTGTGGTGGGGAGGAAGAGGAGGAGGAGGAGGAGGCCGCTGGGCGGAGCTCCCACCTTTTTTCATATCCTCCACGTCGCTGTATCGCCGGATCCAGTGGTTCATTTCCTCGCGGTCGGCCTCCTGGCAGCGTCTCAGCACGGTGAGGGAACGCCGCGTCTTCTCCACCATATCCATGATACAGTTCAGCAACTACACAGAGGAAGAGATAGAAAGGGAGAAAGGGAAGAGGGCATTATATAGCAACATTAGACCAGTTAACGCCAACATATACTTCACTTTTGACTAGTGGTGGGCCGTTATCGGCATTAACGTGAGACTCTTATCGGGCGATAAAAAAAATATCGCCGTTAATCTATTCTCAAAGTTGGGTTGGGAGCTGGGTCTATACTACGCAAGCTATGATGACTTTCGAGTTTGAGCTATGATGACTTTCAGTGTCCCCTTGAGGAAGCCAAGCCAGAGGCAACAGTGGCAAGGAAACCAAAACCCCATCAGGAGCAGAATGGAGAAAAATAAACCTTGGGAGAAACTTGGGTTCTCCTCTGGCCAATTAACAAACAGCGTATGATTATTATTCGGGCAACTTTACAGGTCAGAGGTCATAATAGATCGGAATATTCGAAAGATCTGAGGCAACACGCCGGAGACGGGTTTATTGAGGATGATGTGTCGATTAAATAATTATTAAATAGGAATAATCGAAATATCAGAGTCATCACGCCGGAGACGGGTTTATTGAGGATGATGTGTCGATTAAATAATTATTAAATAGGAATAATCAAAATATCGGAGTCATCACGCCGGAGACGGGTTTATTGAGGATGCCGTGTCGATGAGGCAGTTATTAACGTGCAATATTTGAACAATCTGAGTCATCACGCCGACAGTACACAAAACTGACGGTTCGGTACAGCAGTTTTACAAAATAGCTCTTTATTTATTTTTATTAAACAGTGGTTTACTGAAAAAAATGGTGTCTGTCCTTAAATTAATTCAATTATAACTAAAAGTTTCTTAGAGATATTGCTGTAAACTATAGGGAGCCCGCCCTTGCACATTACTAAAATATTAAAGGTTAACAACAGAGCCCAAACTATTAGCCTAAATTCAGTTGCTGTTTATTTTTAGATATAATAATCAACACTCCAATAACACATTGCATGCAAACATGTAAACTTCACATAAGGCAATTTTTGCATTAACTCCTAAGTCTAATTATAAAATTATGTTTTTTCTCCAATTCGTTGTTGAAATATAATCATTTTCATGACAGATTGATTTAAACATACATTAAATAATCAAGACATCACTAACAGGTTAAGTAGAATTAAAGGGTTAGTTCACCCAAAAAATGTAAATTGTGTCATTAATGACTGACCCTCATGTGGTTGGACACCCGTCAGACCTCCGTTCATCTTCAGACACAAATGAAGATATTTTAGTGTAAATCTGATGCTCTGAAAGGCCTCCATTGGCTCAACTTTACACTCTCAAGACCCTTAAAAGACACTAAAGACTAAAGTTACAAAGTCCATCTCACTACAGCGGCTCTACAATAACTTTATGGACTCATTCAACTCACTGATTCATAACGCTCTGAAGCTTCATGAGTCCGTGTTTTGAAATCGTCATCACTATATAAGTCGTTATTTAGGGTTTTTTTTGCGCACAGAAACTATTCTCGTCTTCATAAAGTTATTGTAGAGCCGCTGTAGTGAGATGGACTTTGTAACTTTAGTCTTTAGTGTCTTTTAAGGGTCTTGAGAGTGTAAAGTGCATTGAGCCAATGGAGGCCTTTCAGAGCATCAGATTTACACTAAAATATCTTCATTTGTGTCTGAAGATGAACGGAGGTCTGACGGGTGTCCAACCACATGAGGCTCAGTCATTAATGACAGAATTTTCATTTTTGGGTGAACTAACCCTTTAAACATACATTAAATAATCAAGACATCACTAACAGGTTAAGTAGAATTAATAACGGCTAATATAGTGCATATATTTAGTGAAAGAGTTGATTTCTCTAGTGAACTAACAGCTGTGGACACTGAATGACTCCTGAGGTAAAGGTGATGCTACATGACATTGTTTAGTTTACAGCAGTTATATTGACGTCTTTCCGCTGTTGAACTGATGTGTCTACAGCGATCAGTCACACATTAAAGAGCGTCAAAACGGCATTTATCGTTTGAATTTCGTGATAAAATGGACTGAATACTCATATGTTCGTGTGGGACTCGGATTGTAGTGTTTTCCGCGCTTAAAACAATCCGACTGTTATGCATTCGTAATCCGTGTACCGAAACGGTTCGGTACGAATACGTGTCCCGTTACACCCCTAATGTGTACGAATAAAAAAAACAAGAATACTTTCGGCTTTACATCCCAAATTTCAAACTAACAATTCCACAATGCACCTTCTTTGGCACTTACTGTGCTGGTGCATTAGTGAGCAACACAAGAGATATTTAGAACACTTTTTGTGTGTGTGTGTGTGTGTGTGTGTGTGTGTGTGTGTGTGTGTGTGTGTGTTAGTAATCCAGTGGTGCAGTGAGCGGTTAAACAACAATAGCCCAACAACAGCTGTGCTGCCAGTGGGAGAAGCCCAAACTTCATTTTTTCCCCATTGCTTTCCTCTATTTCCTCCCATCTTCCACACCACCCACCTCCCCTCGATAACATCTCCCCTCATCCATGTGATGCCATTCTTCACTCTTTGAGTATGTTGTTGGCTGTATTTATTTCAGATTTGGAAGCAGTCCAGAATAAGCCTGATTCCACAGACTGCAGCCCTAGTCTCAGCTGCTCTCTCCAGTGGGAACGTCCTCCATTGGGTTCCTCACTCCATCTGTGCTCTTTTTATTCAATATGTGTTTGAGTGAGGGTTAGTTTGTGTAGAGGGAGGGGGAGGTAATGGTGAGGTGAGCGAAAAGCATAATAAAGTCGTCCAGAATTTAGTAATCTACCATTATGTATCCATCCGTTTGACACAGCTTGACTATAGTGCTTTTCTTTTCTTGTTTTTCTCCCATACCTCTTATCTGTGCCCATAAGTTGGACTAGCAAGCACCAACTGGTGGACCTGGTTTTGACTTCAAGTTGGTTAGACCAGCAACCAGTAAGCTACCATATTTCATAAACCAGGGCTCGAGTAGATCTGTCATTCACTTGTCAGAGTAAAAAATTAGCTTGTCCGGATTTTTTGTGTGAATATAATCTATTCTGAAGCAATATTCTCACCAGTGTTCAATCAGCTTTGACATATTTAAATATGCATATTTGTGATATTTTTACCTTTATATAAAGGGCATTTTTCCATAATCGTATTAAATATAGGCTACACTTCAGCTTTCATTTTATATTCTTAAATTTGATCTATAAATTAAATTAGAATAAGACACTATAGGCTGTTACCAATTAAATTAAATCATTTACATTGAAAAATTACAACTGCATTAAATAATGTTATGAGATTATTTTAAATATTTTTGAATATACAACTAAGAAATGTTGGAAAGATGAAACTAAACCACCTGTAGGTGGCGGCAGGTGACCGTCTGAATGAGTGAGTCATTGAGTCGATTCGTTCAAACGGATGATTCATTCAAGAATTAGGCGGTCGTTTACGAATAGGGTCATTGAATCTTTGATTCAAACGATTCATTCAAACTCTGAATCATTTAGAAACACACACACACACACACACTGTTGCTGTGAGAGGCGTTATGGTTCTGCTGTGATCTTTGTTTGGAACTATTTTCGCTGCTGAAATAGAACAAAAACACTCAATATTGCATCTAAAATGTAAGTGACTTAATGTTAATTAATTGTTTATTATGAAATCAGTGTCATTTTCAGTCGTGATGATATTCAGGAAAACAACACTCTTGTTTGTGTGATGTTGCTTAACTGAATCATATGTTATAAATATAAAAACTACACAATTTTAACCGTGTATGTTAACTGAGTTTCTTTGGATGAGCGGCGCTCATTTGTTTCCGATTTTATCCGCTGCGCGAGCCTCAACAGCTCAACCTTATTAACGCCAGTTCGTTTTATATTATTATCCACTCTCGATCTCCACTTACACTAACTGAATGCACTTTGGTGATTCCCTAGTTATTTTTTGTTTTGACGTTTTACTCAGGATACTTGGGCAAGTAAAATTATTTTTCACTTGCCCCTTCAAAAAATCCACTTGTCCCGGACAAGCGTTAATGTCGAGCCCTGTCCATAAACCATCTTGACCACATTAATATGATATAATTTGACTCTCTGGCTTGTGCGGTATGTATGAAAGATGATAAAGGAACAAGGCATCTGGTCTCACATACGTTATCAAGGTGCTTCCATTCCTCAGCCCACTCGCGGTCTGTCAGCCGATGATCAATCACTTCCTCCTGACGTGCTCCATGCACGGCTACAACAGAAACACAGCACCACATTAGCATACACACTAGCATGATAGAGTCCATGCATTCTTGCCATTACTTCTATGGTTGGAAATATGACTCAAATTATAACCCAGGTGAAACCATGCTTGAATTTGCTGTAAAATAGCCCTGCCCAGCAAGCAATTAAAAGATGTCTACTAGCCGTCCAAACACAGCCCTGACGTCTAGGCTAAAGAGAAAACTTAATAGACGTCTAACCATAGCCCAAGAATAGATTAGTCAAAGAAATGAAACTAGACACCTTGTAATCACTGTTGACTTTGCTTACATGATGGAATATCATACATCTCGGTTGTTATTATTAAACGACATGTAACCAAATTGAAGGTTATTTTGGCTAGAAGTGGGTTACTCATCAACGGAGATGTATAAAGTACTAGAGACACATACTTGAGTAAAAGTACAAGTTCCTTATCAAAAAAAGTGACTTGAGTAGAAGTTGAAGTGCTCTTTAAGCACCACACTTAAGTAGAAGTACTAAAGTATTCAACATTTTTTGTACTTAAGTATTGCAAGTAGTTTATTTTAAAATGTACTACTCAAGTACTGAAAGTAAAAGTACAAGTATTGTGTTATGTAGTTATTAAAGAAAGTAGTCAAAAGTATTGAACATCATATTGTTTTTAATTTATTTCAAATGATTAAGCTAAAGGACAATCACAATGTTGGTAGGTAATTTTTCTACATATTGTCATATAAATAACCTGAAAATACTGTAGTTCATTAAGATTAAATCTTACTATAACCCACTCTTACTAAAAAAAAATGGGGTAAGCACACTTATATTCTCATTTCAAGAGGTGTTCTGAGTAAATAATTTGTTTGTAACACTTTACAATATGGTTTGATTTGTTAACATTACATTAGTCAATGTATTAGACTAATAAATAACATGAACTAACCATGATCAATACATTTGTTACTGTATTTATTAATCTTTGTTAAACCTTTAGTTAATAAAAATACAGCTGTTCATTGTTTGTATATTGTTACTTCATGTTTGTATGTTGTTACTTCACAGTGCACATTAACTATGTAAACAAATAGAGAGCAATTTGAGCGCAAGACCCTCGTGTTGTTTTAAAGACAGTGAATGCGCGCTCGCTGGGCTCTCTCTCGCGCTCTCTCTCTCTCGCGCTCTGTCTCTCTCTCTCGCGCTCTGTCTCTCTCTCTCGCGCTCTGTCTCTCTCTCTCGCGCTCTGTCCTCTCTCTCTCGCGCTCTGTCTCTCTCTCTCGCGCGCTCTCTCTCTCGCGCTCTGTCTCTCTCTCTCGCGCTCTCTCTCTCGCGCTCTGTCTCTCTCTCTCGCGCTCTGTCTCTCTCTCTCGCGCTCTGTCTCTCTCTCTCGCGCGCTCTCTCTCTCGCGCTCTGTCTCTCTCTCTCGCGCTCTGTCTCTCTCTCTCGCGCTCTGTCTCTCTCTCGCACTCTCGCGCGCTCTCTCTCTCTCATGCGCGGTAATGTGGGTTTGGAATGGAATGATTCATAACATTTTTATAATTGTAACGAGTAACGATGCAGCACATAAAAAAAATATCGGAGTAAAAGTATTAAACTCATCGAAAATATGTACTGAAGTAAAAGTGGAAGTAGGAGAAAAAAAGCATCACATAACCGACTGTCCCTCGAACTGACATTTTGACATCATTTTGTTTTTGACATTAAAAATACACAAAAGAGCTCAATTCACTTTTTTGTTTGTTTTTTGAAAACATCTATAGTTTTTATAACATTATTTTTCTGCTTTAGTCAGTAGGCCATTTCAGGTTAAGCTAAAGCTTATTTATTTTTTTAATTTCAGTTAACATTTATTTAATTTTCAAGCAATTAAGTTTTTTTTTATGGTTTTAGTGAACTATTAAAACCCTGATACTTTATTGAATATGTGTCTAATACTGGTCTTTCCTCCTGACTATGAATTAAATAGAAATCAAATTAAATATAGTTTATTGTGTAACCAAAAACGAATATTAAAATGTGTGACTTTTAATTATAAACAAGTTGGAA
>JARQWZ010009390.1:0-20903 GCA_033150135.1 Gobio occitaniae
AGCAATTCAATGAGCAGATGCTTCCGATGAGCCAAAGGACAGTGACTTTAGTCATGACACACACACACACACACACACACATCCCGGATGCTCCAAAAGCTTTTGCACAAGCAGTTTCCTGTTAGTGGATATTACTGTTATCATCAGTATGTCAATAACCGTTTCCTTCACTTAATCGTGCAAATGTGCATCTAAGTGTGTGTGTGTGTGTGTGATTTATGAAGACACAAACTTGTATAATGACACAGGTATTACAACGTAAACATGAAATATGAGAACATTTCATATGTCCTCATATTTAAAATAGTTTTAAAAACATACTAAACAATGTTTTATTAAAAATGTAATAATGCAAATTGTTTCCTGTGATGGGTAGGTTTAGGGGTAGTGTGTGTGTGTGTGTGTGTGTGTGTGTGTGTGTGTGTGTCTGTGTCTGTGTGTGTGTGTGAATGCTTGTGATGGGTAGGTTTAGGGATAGTGTGTGTGTGTGTGTGTGTGTGTGTGTGTGTGTGTGTGTGTGTGTGTGTGTGTGATGGGTGATGGGTGTGATGGGTAGGTTTAGGGGTAGTGTGTGTGTGTGTGTGTGTGTGAGTGTGTGATGGGTAGGTTTAGGGGTAGTGTGTGTGTGTGTGTGTGTGTGTGTGTGTGTGTTTGTCTGCGTGTGTGTGTGTGTGTGATGGGTGGGTTTAGGGGTAGTGTGTGTGTGATGGCTGTGATGGGTAGGTTTAGGGGTAGTGTGTGTGTGTGTGTGTGTGTGTGTGTTTGTCTGCGTGTGTGTGTGTGTGTGTGATGGGTGGGTTTAAGGGTAGTGTGTGTATGATGGGTGGGATGGTAGGTTTAGGGGTAGTGTGTGTATGCGTGTGTGTGTGTTTGTCTGCGTGTGTTTGTGTGATGGGTGTGATGGGTAGGTTTAGGGGTAGTGTGTGTATGTGTGTGTGTGTGTGTGTGTGTGTGTCTGCGTGTGTTTGTGTGTGTGTGTGTGTGTGTGTGTGTGATGGGTGGGTTTAGGGGTAGTGTGTGTATGCGTGTGTGTGTTTGTCTGCGTGTGTTTGTGTGTGTGTGTGATGGGTAGGTTAAGGGGTAGTGTGTGTGTGTGTGTGTGTGTGTGTGTGTGTGTGTGTGTGTGTGTGTGTGTGTGTGTGTGTGTGTGTGTGTGTGTGTGTGTGTGTGTGTGTGTGTGTGTGTGTGTGTGTGTGTGTGTGTGAAATCCTTCTCAAATGAAGCTGTAAATGCAGTGTGACGTACATCCACGAGTCAATGCATTTTGTTTTTATTGTAAAATTAGACCAAAATACAGATTAAGGAAATACATTTTGTGCAAAATATCCTTCAATCCAGATCTTTACAGCTGTCAGATGGTATTTATTATGGTACTGAAATTCATGTACTATAGTATTTCAGTGTTTTACCTTGAAAAATACCATGGTATTGTGTACCATGAGACTGGTTTTTATCAGTGTGATATGGAAACAAGTCAAGCAAAGTTCAAAATTTGTGTTTACCATATTCATACTTTATTCATATTCAAAAGTTTGGGGTCTTTAAGAGCTTTATTACTATTAGACTTTTATTCAGCAGGGACGCATTAAAATGATCAAAAGTGACAGTGAAGACGTTTATAATGTTACAAAACATTTCTATTTCAAATAAACGCTGTTCTTTTGAACTTTCTATTCATCAACGAATCCTGAAAAATAAAAAGTTTCCACAAAAATATGAAATATTGATAATCATAAATGTGTCTTGAGCATCAGATCCTCATATGAGAATGATTAGTGAAGGGTCATGTGACACTGAAGACTGGAGTAATGATGATAAATTCAGCTTTGATCACAGGAATAAACATGTTTTCACATAGAGAACAGCTGATTTACATTTTAATAATATTTCATATTTTTTACTGTATTTTTGCTCGAATAAATGCAGCCTTGGTGAGCAGAAGAGACTCTTTTAAAAATATTAAAAGGTCTTACCGACCCCAAACCTAAAGTATTTCTATTAGGGCTGTCAAAAGATGAATCGCGATTAATCGCATCCAAAATAAAAGTTTGTGTTTACATAATATATGTGTGTGTACTCTGTTAATTATTATTTATATATAAATACACACACATGCATGTATATATTTAAGAAAAAAAAATTATTTTTATATATAAAACATTTATATTTATATATATTATAGATTATATAAATGTATATACAGTATATACATGCAAATATTTCTTAAATATATACATGAATGTGTGTGTGTATTTATATATAAATAATAATTAACAGAGTACACACACATATTATTATGTAAACACAAACTTTTATTTTGGATGCGATTAATCGCGATTAATCTTTTGACAGCCCTATTAAAAACATTAAAAGGTCTTACCGACCCCAAAAAGTATTTCTATGCTTCTGTAAGTTTAAATATTAAGTGCAGATCTTTATATGCTAATTAATAACCTCTAAAGGTCTAAAAGTGGCAATAAATGTGTGTCCAGTTCCTGCACGTGTCAGATTTGCGTGATCTGTGTGAGTTTGAGTTAAAGTGAGTGACGTTGATGAGCTCTGGGTCAAGACGTGATGTTTTAATTGAAAAGCTGAGAGGATTTATTCGCTCTGTTGTCAGGATACACGAGGCTTCAACCTGTTGCATGTGCTGCGCGAGAGCAGCAGATGTGTGTGTGTGTGTGTGTGTGTGTGGACTGATAGGCACCAGGTGCAGCTTTTGTTTTGCCTTCCTTTCTTTAACTCTCCCTCCCGCCTCCCTCTCCTCCTGTCAAACTCCTATTTCCCTCTTTCCCTCCCCTCAGGAACTTTATTGCTCAGATGTTGCTCTTTCAGAGCTCAGGAGACCCAATGGAGTTATTCCAGTTATGTTTCTACAGCTTAGTCTTATGTTTCTCCTGCATTTCTTTGAATGAGACACGAGTTGTCAGTTCACATTGAGATTTGAGTGCAGGTTTCGGAAATTATTTGCATTTATTATTAACTCAACAGTGTCTGGATTCAAGAATATTTTCTTAAGAACATCCTATTTTTTCTGCCAAAAAAGTCACATCACATGCATAATCATGACCAATTGTCATTTATGATAATGTGAGTGATGGTTGCTCATGATCATTGGTGTCACTCGAGCACATCCCTGTACTATTAATATGTATTATTTATATGTAATTACAGCAATTACATTGAAACAACCCAATTGTTCTACATCATTTTAAACAAAGACAGGGCTTTTACATCATCTCGCTGGGTCACTCAGCTCATGCATTCACAACCAAATCAACCCCGTAGATTTCCAGGAGAAATCACTGATATATGCATATCCATATTCTTGTCATAAATCTTATTAAGACGGTAAAGGTTCTTGAGATGCATCAAACAGTTCCTAGTTCATTAAAGATTGGAGATTTGATCCAGAAATAATAAAAAAATCCTGAACAATTCCTGAGTTTGAAATAAATTTGAATCGAGGCGACACACAGGATGAAGAATTGCAATAGGAATTTGTGTAATTACATTTCCTAGAAATGTTTACTTTTTAGTATACAAATAGACAGACATATGATAGATGGATGAATGAATGAAGGATGGACAGACAGACGGACAGATAGATGGATGGATGAAGGATGAACGGCTGGATGGATGGATGAACAGATGGATGGATGATGGATGGACAGACGGACGGACAGATAGATGGATGGATGAAGGATGAACGGCCGAATGGATGGATGAAGGATAAACAGATGGATGGATGAAGGATGGACGGACGGACGGATGGATGGACAGATAGATGGATGAAGGAAGAACGGATGGATGGATGAAGGATGAACAGATGGATGGATGGACGGACGGATGGACAGATGGATGGATGAAGGATGGATGGACAGACGGATGGACAGATAGATGGATGGATGAAGGAAGAACGGCTGGATGGATGGATGAACGGATGAACAGATGAACGGACATGGCTGGATGATGGGTGGATGGATAGATGATGGATGGATTGATGGATGGACAGACAGATGGATGGATGGATGGATGAAGGATGGATGTATGGATGGATGGATGATAGATGGATGGATGGACAGATAGATGGATGGATGGATTTATGGATGAATGATGGATGGATGAAGGGTGGACGGATGGACAGACATACGGATGGACGGACAAATGGATGGATGGAGGAAGGATGGATGGACATATGGATGGATGGATAGATGAAGAATGGATAGATGGAAGGATGGACCGATAGATGGATGGATGGACAGATAGATGGATGGATGGATGTACAGATGGATGGATGGAGAGATATAAGGATGGATGGATGGATGTATGGGCGGACGGTCGGACAGATAGTTGGATGGATGGATGAAGGATGGTCGGATGGATTATAGTTGGACGGACGGATGGATGGATGGATGAAGAATGGACGGTTGGATGGATGGATGGATGGATGAAGGATGGATGGATGGATTTATGGATGAAGGATGGATGGATGGATTTATGGATGAAGGATGGATGGATGGATTTATGGATGAAGGATGGATGGATGGATTTATGGATGAAGGATGGATGGATGGATTTATGGATGAAGGAGGATGGATGGATGGATTTATGGATGAAGGGTGGACGGATGGATTATAGTTGAATGGATGGATGAAGGATGGTCGGATGGATTATAGTTGGACGGACGGATGGATGGATGGATGAAGAATGGACGGTTGGATGGATGGATGGATGAAGGATGGATGGATGGATTTATGGATGAAGGGTGGACGGATGGATTATAGTTGAATGGATGGATGAAGGATGGGCGGATGGATGGGCGGACGGACGGACAGACAGATAGTTGGATGGATGAAGGATGGATGGATTTATGGATGAAGGGTGGACGGATGGATTTATGGATGAAGGGTGGACGGATTTATGGATGAAGGGTGGATGGATGGATTTATGGATGAAGGGTGGACGGATTAATTATAGTTGAATGGATGGATGAAGGATGGACGGACAGACAGATAGTTGGATGGATGAAGGATGGATGGATTTATGGATGAAGGATGGATGGATGGATTATAGTTGGTTGGATGGATGGATGAAGGATGGATGGAGGGATTTATGGATGAAGGGAAAGACATATAGATGGATGGATAGATGATGGATGGATGTTTATGAAGTTGGAGTTTATGCTAACTTTAGGGAATCATTTTTAAGAACAATCTTAAGAAGTTTTTTTTTTGGAACACAAAACATTCCTCCTTTTTTTCTTAAGTATGAATCTTAGCTCTGAAGCAGAAGTGTATTGTTAAGTGAAGTGTATTGTTAAGTGAAGTGTATTGTTAAGTGAAGTGTATTGTTAAGTGAAGTGTATTGTGTGAATCTGGTGAATCCGCAGGCCTGACCCAGAGCCTCTCCGTTTGCTCTCAGGAATATCTGGAAACTGTTGAGGGTTTGTGCTTTTTCTTCTGTGGTGGATTTGGACACAGGTGACTGTTGGAGACTCCAGCTGTCCGCTCGCACCCCCTCAGCTCCATATGGTGGAAGAACAGAAGGAGACGGAGGGGGGAGGGGAACAGAAACATCCGTCCCAGCTCTTTCTCTTTCTTTCTCTCACACACACACATAATGATCTGATAGCTTAACCCTTTTGTGTCCGTGCTGGTCTCTCTCTCTCTCTCTCTCTCTCTCTCTCTCTCTCTCTCTCTCTCTCTCCGTGTGGGTTTGTTTTGCTGATGTGTGGCTGGAGGCGGTGTGGCTCTCTCTCTTTCGCTATTGTCCCGATCTCTTTAAATGATTTCTAAACACTCGGCTTGGCCGCATTGAAGCGCTTTTAATGGGAATTCATATATCATTTTAAACAAAGACAGGCCGGGCTTTTAAATCAACTCTGTGTGCCTCAATGTTTAACGTTCTGGGGGAGTAAACCTCTTTCAGATGGGTTTGGTTATATTCTCAGAGTCGGCTCATGTATTCACAACCAAATGAGATGTTTTAGGAGAAATCAGTGATGTATGCATATCCGTCTTCTGGTCAGAAACCGTTTGAAGGACCATTAGTTGCATCAAACAGTTCCTGATCATTCATTATAGATTCAAGATCCAGAAATTCATTGAGAACGCCTTTTAAAATCCAGATCAATTCCTGAATATGAATTACATTTCAATTGAGGCCACAAACAGGATGCAGAGTTCAAAAGATGAAGGATGGATGGATTGATGGATAGATAGAGGATGGATAGAGGATGGATGATGTATGGATGGATCAATGGATGGATGGATAGAGGATGGATGGGTGGATAGATGGATGGATAGATGATAGATGGATGGATGGATGGATAGATGATAGATGGATAATGGATAGAGGATGGATGGGTGGATGATAGATAGATGGATACATGGATGGATAGATAGAGGATGGATCGATGGATGGATAGAGGATGGATGGGTGGATGATAGATAGATGATTGGGTGGAAGATAGATGGATGGATGGGTGGATAGATAGAGGATGGTTGGATGGATGGATAGATGATAGATGGATGATGGATAGAGGATGGATGGGTGGATGGATGGATGGATGGATGATAGATGGATGGATGGATAGAGGGTGGATGATAGATGGATGGATAGATGATAGATGGATGGATGGATAGATGATAGATGGATGATGGATAGAGGATGGATGGGTGGATGATAGATAGATGGATACATGGATGGATAGATAGAGGATGGATCGATGGATGGATAGAGGATGGATGGGTGGATGATAGATAGATGATTGGGTGGAAGATAGATGGATGGATGGGTGGATAGATAGAGGATGGTTGGATGGATGGATAGATGATAGATGGATGATGGATAGAGGATGGATGGGTGGATGATAGATAGATGGATACATGGATGGATAGATAGAGGATGGATGGGTGGATGATAGATAGATGATTGGGTGGAAGATAGATGGATGGATGGGTGGATAGATAGAGGATGGTTGGATGGATGGATAGATGATAGATGGATGATGGATAGAGGATGGATGGGTGGATGATAGATAGATGGATACATGGATGGATAGATAGAGGATGGATGGGTGGATGATAGATAGATGGATGGGTGGATGATAGATGGATGGATGGATGGATGGATGGATAGATAGAGGATGGTTGGATGGATGGATGGATGGATGGATAGATGATAGATGGATGGATAGATGGATGATGGATAGAGGATGCATGGGTGGATGATAGATAGATGGATAGGTGGATGATAGATGGATGGATGGATGGATGGATGGATGGATGGATAGATTGAGGATGGTTGGATGGATGGATGGATGGATGGATGGATGGATGGATAGATGATAGATGGATGGATAGATGGATGATGGATAGATGGATGGATAGATAGAGGATGGATGGATGGATAGAGGATGGATGGGTGGATGATAGATAGATGGATGGGTGGATGGATGGATAGATGATAGATGGGTGGATGATAGATAGATGGATGGATGAATGATAGATGGATGGGTAGATGATAGATGGATGGATGGATGGATGGATAGAGGATTGTTGGATGGATGGATGGATGGATTGGTGGATGATAGATGATGGATGGATGGATGGATGGATAGGTGATGGATGGAAGATGGATGGATGGATAGATGATGGATGGATGGATGGATGGATGGATGGATGGATAGAGGATTGTTGGATGGATGGATGGATGGATTGGTGGATGATAGATGATGGATGGATGGATGGATGGATGGATGGATGGATGGATAGGTGATGGATGGAAGATGGATGGATGGATAGATGATGGATGGATGGATGGATGGATGGATGGATGGATGGATGGATAGATGATGGATGGATGATAGATGGATGGATAGATGATGGATGGATAGATGGATGGATAGATGATGGATGGATGGATGGATGGATGATGGATGGATGATAGATGGATGGATGGATTAGATGGATAGATTGATTGATTGATTGGACCCAGAATGCATTAACTGACCAATCAGAATCAAGTATTCCAGAGTGATGAAAGTTAAATGTTTATACTTTTGGATTGGTACATCATAATTTAATATAATAATATTTTTCAGAAGTGAGTTGAGCGTGAGATCCTGAGACGTGTCCGGCGTTTAACGGCTGTGATGACTCTGAGCTTTATGAGTGTGAGACGGGGAACAGGTGGCAGTCAGAGGAAGCTGCTCGCTTGCTGTTCGCAGATCAATATTGATCCGCACGGATATATCTCAGAGCTAACAGAGCCGTGTGCTCTTCCACACGGACACGCACCGCAGCTGTGTGTGTGTGTGTGTGTGTGCTGGACTCAAGGTCTTCAATTCACTGACTGAGAAACAAAGTCTCCGCACCTGCCATGTGTCCAGAATGTTTTTATAAGCCTTTCTTTTTTAATTTTAGCTATGCATAATTATGCATAAATGCATAAAATATACATAAATGCATAAATAAAACATGTATGCATATTTTATGCATGTTATAAATATTTTAGTTAAATAGTTTTTGAAGAGCAGGGCAGTCAGTATAATGATCATTTAATGATATGACACTGAAAAAAAGTCTTGTCAGTTGGAAAATGTACGTCATGTGGTAACATCAAAAACTAGTTTTGTTGTAATAAAATAAATTATTTAAGATTACTGACTATAATCAAATTCAACCGACCTGAAAAACAGGCATTTTCTTCCACCTTGATGTAAATGCACTCAAAAAATAAAAAAAAAGTATTATTCATAATAAAAAAAAATATTATTCATAATTTAAAAATATTAGACAATTAAGCCTTAGTAAATTAATTTTTAAAAAATGAGATTCGACCAACATAAAAATATTTAATTTGTGTAATGTAATTAAATTACGTTTTACTACACTGTAAAACAAAAGTAATTTCAATTTAAATTGCATGAAAATGAACAAAAAAATTAGTTGAATCCTTTATAACTTATAAAAAAAGTAAAAAATCGCATAACTTATTTTGATGAGTTAAACCAATGTAAAAACATATGTTGTCATAACTTATTGATCATATTTTTTTACAGTGTGAATTAATTTGACCTAAAGCAACTAAATTGTGTTGACTCAACTAAACTGATTCATTTTGAATAAATTAAATTGTGTGTTAAATTTGTTTTAATTAAATGAAGTATTAATAGATTTTTTGATTGTATTTATATCAAGGTGGAAAAGGACTTTCATCAACACAAAAACGATTATATTATAATTGATTATAAGTCATTAAACCTTGTTTTTTTTAGGTTGGATGAATTTGAAAATAACCCAAGTTGTGTTGAAAATGGACTAACCCAGCAATTGGGTTAATTTAAGCAAACATTTAACCCAACCACTGGGTTAAAACAACCCAAATGCTGGGTTAGTCCATTTTCAACCCAACTTGGGTTATCTTTAACCCAGCATTTTTTAGAGTGTACAGTAAATAATCTTATCTATTATAGAAATAATTTATTCCATTTCAACAAAAACAGTTTTTGTAGATGTTACCGCATGACGTACATTTTCTAAGTTGAACTGACCACATTTTTTTCAGTGTTAAATGACATCAATGGTTATTTTACACAATATTTACATGCAAAAAATGTGAATTTGATCATAATATTTCAACAAAACTGGCTTTATTGATCATCTCAAATTGGCAAGCCGGGTCTGAGCGCTCAGTGTGTCGATATATGGATGTGTAATCAGAAGTGTGTGAGAAGTGAAGCTGTAGTTCTCCACAGGTGTGAGGATAATCTCCGCTGACAGACGGGCTTGTGTATCCTATGGTGTGGCTCAAACCCAAATGGCTGGGCTTCCCGTTTCTCCCAGTCCTTCCCGCGTTCCCACTTCCTGCCTCCTGAGGGAAACAGGTGTACTTGGAAGGCAAAAAAAAAAAGATGGCACATGATTTTTCAGTCAGGCATTAAGAGGGGCAGCCTGAAGGACCCGGAGCGGGGCTCAGGTGCGCTCGCAAACCACAAGATTTGTCTGTGTGTGTGTGTGTGTTTGTGTGTGTGTGTGTGTGTGTGTGTGTGTGTGTGTGTGTGTGTGTGTGTGTGTGTGTGTGTGTGTGTGTGTGTGTGTGTGTGTGTGTGTGTGTGTGTGTGTGTGTGAAAGTGTGTCGCACCTGTGACTGCGGCGCTTTCCATCAGTGCGTTAAGATGAGGAGTGTGTGTGAGTCTCACAGTCACGATAAAAGACAATGAGATTCACTGAAACAAGTGACATCTTTTGCAAGATCTTTACGCAAAATATAATCGCTTTTTCCGTGGACTTAAAACACGTCAACATTTATTTTTATTATATGAGATTAATTTCAGTAAATTCAGAGTCTAAAGCGCAGAATACATGCATTTGTCCTTAAACAGTTGATTTTCATCATCATGATAAACCTATAGCCTCAGATACAAAATCTACTGATATTTGGTGAATTTTGAGATTTTTTAAGTAAATGTAATGATGCAAAAATAAGTTATTATAAATTGTATAAGTTATACATTAATAAAATATATGATAGTACAAAATATATATATATGTTTTATCTATTATATGTTGTTTATATGAATTTAATATATATAATTGATTTGACAGCATGTTTGACAGTGTGTGTATATATAGGTGTGTGTGTGTGTATATATATATATATATATGTGTGTGGGTGTGTGTATATATATATATATATATGTGTGTGTGTGTGTGTGTGTGTGTGTATATATACATGTGTGTGTGTGTGTGTGTGTGTGTGTGTGTGTGTGTGTGTGTGTGTGTGTGTGTGTGTGTGTGTGTGTGTGTGTGTGTGTGTGTGTGTGTGTGTGTGTGTGTGTCTGTGAGTGTGTGTTCACTTCAAATTTAAGTTGAAATGACTTGAAAAAAAATTGAAACGTGATGTAATATTTCATTTTTTATATGAGCTTAGCCTGCAGAACACAATCCAAAAAATGCTTTATTTCCCATTTCCATGCAGAATTATATTTTTAGTAGGGCTGTCAAAAGATGAATCGCGATTAATCGCATCCAAAATAAAAGTTTGTGTTTACATAATATATGTGTGTATACTCTGTTAATTATTATTTATATATAAATACACACACAAGCATGTATATATTTAAGAAATAAATATTATTTTTATATATAAAACATTTATATTTATATATATGATAGATTATATAAATGTATATACAATATATACATGCAAATATTTCTTAAATATATACATGCATGTGTGTGTATTTATATATAAATAATAATTAACAGAGTACACACACATATATTATGTAAACACAAACTTTTATTTTGGATGCGATTAATCGCGATTAATCTTTTGACAGCCCTAGTTTTTAGTCATTTTCTTATTTTAAATGTAATGCACTACACAACTCAAGCACATAGAGTAATGTAGATTTGTAAATGCATATTTTGCAGTAGTTCTAAGTATATAGCAGACATGAAATATATCTTCTGCCCAGATTGCGCTCGACTCTTCTGCTATGTGTCAGACTCGTTCAGTATGTCGTCTGTTTATCGCGGCTGCAATGAAACGTATAACAATCCCATTAAAAGCCGCCTTACTTTTCATTGTTAAGTGGAGAGGCCCATTTAAAAACTATACGGCGTAATCCCTCACAGAGAAACACATTCACTGCATTAGTTTCCCATGAATAAACATTAAACAAAACACGCTTTTCAGCCAGAGAAGCCCCGTCCGTCCATGAAAAGTCGTCTGGTAAGAAGCGTTTCATGACCTTTGACAACTCGATCTGTGTGGGTCTATTAGCCGCCTTTGTAAAAGCTTTTTCAGCGGTCTGATATACTCGAAATGAGGCCGATAGCTTCTCTCACGCCTCTTTCAGAACAACAGCACCTCTGATCTACGACTTTTGGGCCTGGTGGTCCATTCAAGCGCAGAAAGTATGCGTTTAGCCCTTGACGGCTTTTGTGAAGCCTAGTTAGCAAGCGTGAAATGGCCCGATTCTCCATTCTTAAGCGGCCTCAATGATCACCCTTTCTTTCCCGAGGACAAAACCCGGTTCATTTGCACTTCAGCTGTCGGGACTCCACGGGTCTTAAACAAGGGCAGAAAACATCTGGTGTGCACCAGAAAGGAGATGATGGGTTTAGTAAGGGTGTGAGGGCTGAGATTAGAAATGTATGCCACTTTTAGAGGTTTGTGCTCAATTGGATTGTCGAGGTCTCTTTAAACATGAATTGCATATCAATGCATGAGACGCATTGTCTACATTTGTGTGCTTAGGAATATCCCAAATCAGGCATTTGTGCTTCTGTTCATGATTGTATAAACCATAGGTCTGTTCAAATCTCAATTCAATCTTATTCCTAAATGACAGTGATCCAACTGTGTTTATTAAACTGTTATTTCTATCTTACAATGATTCAAATTATCATAGATGTGCTGGGATAAAAGTTTATAGTTTTGATATAAACACTGTCTATGGCGCTCAAAATTAGCAAATCACCGTTAGAAAGTAATATGGCAGTTCAAATAACCTTGGTATCGAGACAAGTGGAGTCATTGAATCATTCATTCAAGAGATTTGTTCAAAAACACGCTGATTCATCCAGTAATGAAACAAGTGAAGTCTTTATGAGTGAGTCATTGAATCATTCATTCAAGAGATTTGTTCAAAAACACGCTGATTCATCCAGTAAAGAAACAAGTGAAGTCTTTATGAGTGAGTCATTGAATCGTTCACTCAAGAGATTCGTTCAAAAACGCTGATTCATCCAGAAATGAAACAAGTGACGTATTTCATGAGTGATTCATTGAATCATTCACTCAAGAGATTTGTTCAAAAACGCTGATTCATCCAGAAATGAAACAAGTGACGTATTTATGAGTGAGTCATTGAATCATTCATTCAAGAGATTCATTCAAAAACACTGATTCATCCAGTAATGAAACAAGTGAGGTCTTTCATGAGTGAGTCATTGAATCATTCACTCAAGAGATTCATTCAAAAACACTGATTCATCCAGTAATGAAACAAGTGAGGTCTTTCATGAGTGAGTCATTGAATCATTCACTCAAGAGATTTGTTCAAAAACACTGATTCAGCCAGTAATGAAACAAGTGAAGTCTTTATGGATGAGTCATTGAAAAATTCACTCAAGAGATTTGTTCAAAAACGCAGATTCATCCAGTAACAAGTGTCGTATTTATGAGTGAGTCACTGAATCATTAATTCAAGAGATTCATTCAAAAACACTGATTCATCCAGTAATGAAACAAGTGAAGTCTTTATGAGTGAGTCATTGAATCATTCATTAAAGAGATATGTTCAAAAACACTGATTCATCCAGTAATGAAACAAGTGAAGGTTATGAGTGAGTCATTGAATCATTCATTCAAGAGATGTGTTTAAAAACACTGATTCATCCAGTAATGAAACAAGTGACGTATTTATCAGAGTCATTGAATCTTCAAAATGTTTTTAAAAGAATGAATTCAAAATAAATATTATTTTAAATATCAAGTAATATTAACCTCCAGTAAATTCCATGTTATTTTGTTTAGTTGTCTGTTCATGATAAAAAAAATTGTGATTCTTAATTTATCCAGAATCGTGCAGCTTTAATAAACAATGAACTTGTGACGCCCGCGCAAGATGGAAACGGTTCAGAAATGAGAGGATCCAGTTCTTTCTGTGATTTTATGTCAGACTGAATGAGATCAGAAATGTCCTTATTGGGTTTTAATGAAAATCTCGACATGTGCAAACAACTTACTCAGATAATAAGTGATGTGTCAATCTCCGGCTCATTGTGTCTGGCTCTGGTTTTCAGACAGTGCAGAGAAGAACGTTCCTGCCATGCCCGGTTCCCCAGTGGATGGAAAGACTCATTCCAGACCAACCGTCTCCATCATGCCCCCTCTGCCCTCCATCAACCCCAGCGGACCTCGTCCCGCAGCCTTCTCCACCACAGCATGTGAGACTCAAACCTGCATGCTCTCCGGACTGTATGTTGGCATCAGTGTGTCCCTTAGGATGCATGCAATTGCAGTTTATGTTTCACTTGACCTTCCATTTCCAGGGTGATGAAAGTCATGTGTGGCATACTAGTCGTTTGAGATTGTGGAATCATGCATTTTGTTCTGTGTGCTATGTTTTAGGGCTGCACAATATATCGGAATTATCGAAATATCGCAAATGTATATATCGCGATATGCATATCACAACGGTACGCAATATCTGAATGATTTTAATAGGCTACTTCAACATTGTGAAAAGTGTACGTTTTAGGTCAACACATATAGCAGAGAATAGACTGAGCACACGACTGTTACTAATGTGACTTGCTTGAGGTTAAAAAGAGTTATTAAACGCAATAACTTGCGGAATTTTACACACTTAAAGCAATCGCATATCGAATATCGCATTATTTAACAAGGATATCGCATATCACATTTTTCTTCAATATCGCACAGCCCTACTATGTTTAGTTGGCAGTATATACTGAGAAGTATTCACTCCTAAGGAAAAAGATGAGTTTTCTACTTAAAGCGGATGAATCGGAGACTTAAGCTTTAGTTATTAAATGCATATAAATAGAATTTCAATGCAATCCAGTACTTACACAAACAGCATGAGACCTTTGTGCATGTGTGATATGATGTCCCAATACTGGGACACACTCGAAATACAAACTTTAAGTGCTTTTACATTTAATTATTTAGCATGCATGTTTATGCAAAACAACTTAAAATGAGGACAAAGTGATTTCCCCAATAGGAGCAAACCAGAGCAAACTATAGCAAAAGTGTATAGACAACTGTGAAAGAAAGAGTCTTTGTTTATGATTATGCAAACATAATCGCAACACTTCACAAATTCTTTTGAGCTTGTATGATCATTTATGTGGCGAAAAACAGGTTATTATCATTAACAAATATTGTTATTGAAGTAAAAATTGAAGTGATGCTAAAATAAGATAAAATATGATTATGACATGGAAAAAGTTTTTAAAAAAAATTTAAACTAAAAATCATAAATTGATTGAAAATCTAACTGAAATAAGTTTAAATTGAATCACTAAAATGAATAACTGGAAATAAATAATAAATAAAACTGAAAAAAAATAATAATAATAACTTAAACCTAAATAGTAATATAAAAAACTGAAAACATTAAATAAAAGTTAATTCTATTTTAAAACTATAAATAACCCTAACGTGTTTTCAGATCATTGCTTACATTGTATCCCAAGTCTAACCGCATTGTCTGTTTGTGCAGTGACCAATGGGATCAATCATTCCCCGCCGATGCTCAACGCCGTTCCCTCGCCGCCTCAGCGCTACAGCAACGGCCCGTCCTCATCATCTTCCTCCTCGCTGGCCAATCAGCAGCTTCCGGCCACCTGTGGCGCGCGGCAGCTGAGCAAACTGAAGCGCTTCCTCACCACACTGCAGCAGTTTGGCAACGACATCTCGCCCGAGATCGGAGAGAGCGTCCGAAACCTGGTGCTCGCTTTAGTGGTACGTCATTGAATCATTCATTCAAGAGATTTGTTCAAAAACGCTGATTCATCCAGTAATGAAACAAGTGAAGTCTTTATGAGTGAGTCATTGAATCATTCATTCAAGATATTTGTTTAAAAACACTGATTCATCCAGTAATGAAACAAGTGAAGTCTTTATGAGTGAGTAATTGAATCATTCACTTAAGAGATTTGTTCAAAAATACTGATTCATCCAGTAATGAAACAAGTGACGTATTTATGAGTGAGTCATTGAATCACTCACTTAAGAGATTTGTTCAAAAACACTGATTCATCCAGTAATGAAACAAGTGAAGTCTTTATGAGTGAGTCATTGAATCATTCATTCAAGAGATTTCGTTCAAAAACGCTGATTCATCCAGTAATGAAACAAGTGAAGTCTTTAAGAGTGATTCATTGAATCATTCACTCAAGAGATTTGTTCAAAAACACTGATTCATCCAGTAATGAAACAAGTGAAGTCTTTATGAGTGAGTCATTGAATCATTCACTCAAGAGATTCGTTCAAAAACACTGATTCATCCAGTAATGAAACAAGTGACGCATTTATGAGTGAGTCATTGAATCATTCACTTAAGAGATTCGTTCAAAAACACTGATTCATCCAGTAATGAAACAAGTGACGCATTTATGAGTGAGTCATTGAATCATTCACTCAAGAGATTTGTTCAAAAACGCTGATTCATCCAGTAATGAAACAAGTGAAGTCTTTATGAGTGAGTCGTTGAATCATTCATTCAAGAGATTTGTTTAAAAACACTGATTCGTCCAGTAATGAAACAAGTCTTTATGAGTGAGTCATTGAATCATTCACTCAAGAGATTCGTTCAAAAATGCTGATTCATCCAGTAATGAAACAAGTGAAGTCTTTATGAGTGAGTCATTGAATCATTCATTCAAGAGATTTGTTCAAAAACACTGATTCATCCAGTAATGAAACAAGTGACACATTTATGAGTAAGTCATTGAATCATTCATTCAAGAGATTTGTTCAAAAACACTGATTCATCCAGTAATGAAACAAGTGAAGTCTTTATGAGTGAGTCATTGAATCGTTCACTCAAGAGATTCGTTCAAAAACACTGATTCAGCCAGTAATGAAAGAAGTGAAGTCTTTATGAGTGAGTCATTGAATCGTTCACTCAAGAGATTCGTTCAAAAACACTGATTCAACCAGTAATGAAACAAGTGAAGTCTTTATGAGTGAGTCATTGAATCATTCATTCAAAATATTTGTTTAAAAACACTGATTCATCCAGTAATGAAACAAGTGAAGTCTTTATGAGTGAGTCATTGAATCATTCACTCAAGAGATTTGTTTAAAAACACTGATTCATCCAGTAATGAAACAAGTGAAGTCTTTATGAGTGAGTCATTGAATCATTCATTCAAGATATTTGTTTAAAAACACTGATTCATCCAGTAATGAAACAAGTGAAGTCTTTATGAGTGAGTCATTGAATCATTCACTCAAGAGATTTGTTTAAAAACACTGATTCATCCAGTAATGAAACAAGTGAAGTCTTTATGAGTGAGTCATTGAATCATTCATTCAAGATATTTGTTTAAAAACACTGATTCATCCAGTAATGAAACAAGTGAAGTCTTTATGAGTGAGTAATTGAATCATTCACTTAAGAGATTTGTTCAAAAATACTGATTCATCCAGTTATGAAACAAGTGACGCATTTATGAGTGAGTCATTGAATCATTCACTTAAGAGATTCGTTCAAAAACACTGATTCATCCAGTAATGAAACAAGTGACGCATTTATGAGTGAGTTATTGAATCATTCACTCAAGAGATTTGTTCAAAAACGCTGATTCATCCAGTAATGAAACAAGTGAAGTCTTTATGAGTGAGTCGTTGAATCATTCATTCAAGAGATTTGTTTAAAAACACTGATTCGTCCAGTAATGAAACAAGTCTTTATGAGTGAGTCATTGAATCATTCACTCAAGAGATTCGTTCAAAAACGCTGATTCATCCAGTAATGAAACAAGTGAAGTCTTTATGAGTGAGTCATTGAATCATTCATTCAAGTGATTTGTTCAAAAACACTGATTCATCCAGTAATGAAACAAGTGACGCATTTATGAGTAAGTCATTGAATCATTCATTCAAGAGATTTGTTCAAAAACACTGATTCATCCAGTAATGAAACAAGTGAAGTCTTCCATGAGTGAGTCATTGAATCATTCACTCAAGAGATTTGTTCAAAAACGCTGATTCATCCAGTAATGAAACAAGTGACGCATTTATGAGTGAGTCATTGAATCATTAATTCAAGAGATTCATTCAAAAACGCTGATCCAGTAATGCATGTTTGCATGAGCAGAATTCGGTCATATGTGGAACGGCTTACCAAGCAATGTCTTTTTCCCCCTCAGAATTCCACCGTCACCATTGAAGAGTTTCACTCCAGACTGCAAGAAGCCACAAATTTCCCCTTAAGGCCGTTCGTCATACCATTCCTAAAGGTACAGGGCCAATAAATGGTCATTTACTCACCCTTGTGTTGTATCCCAGATAACAAATTCCCATTAAGTTATGATTAAGGGAAAGTTCACCCAAAAATGAAAATTATCCCATGATTTACTCCTCCTCAAGTCATCCGAGGTGTATATGACATTCTTCTTTCAGACGAATAAAATCAGAGTTATATTAAAAAAGTCCAGGCTAATCCAAGCTTTATAATTGCAGTAATAGTTGCTCTGTTTTTGAAGTCCATAAAAAATGCATCTGTCCATCGAATAACTGCTTCACACGGCTCCGGGGTGTTAATAAAGGCCTTCTGAAGCGAATCGATGCGTTTGATTTCTCTGATGCAGGAAACGTGGACAAAATGGCAGAATCCATTCATAAAAATGGAATTTACTGTATAATGCAGATTCAGAATTTCAGTCACAGAATTTGTCAAATTTTGGATGAAAGGGGCATAAGTTCACCCAAAAATATAAATTATGTGATCTTTTATACTCACCCCCTCATGTTGTTCCAAACCCATAATACCGCTTTACTCATATTGATTAGTTTTACGTTCTCTTTATGAACTTTTCTGAAGCGTCAAAGTTAATTAGACTGTCAATGGAGGGACAGAAATCTCTCAGATTTCATTCAAATTTCTTCATTTGTGTTTCTAAGATGAGTGAAAGTCAGTAAAATTGTATTTAACCATTAAAGGTGCAGTGTGTAATATTTACGAGGATATATTGAAAGAAATGCAATATAATATACATAACGTTTTCAGTGGTGTAGACCTTACATAATGAACCGTTATGTTTTTATTACCTTAGAATGAGCCGTTTCTATCTACACACACCGCGGGTCTCCTTACAGTCGCCATTTTGCACCGCCATGTTTCTACGGTAGCCCTAAACGGACAAACTTCTCACTCACTCTCTGCTGTCTCAGATGACATTTTTGTCCTGTGACGGCCACCGTAGCTTCTCTACGAAAGGGAGGGGTGAGCGGTGGGTGATTGCAATTCTCAACCTCACCACTAGATGCCGCTAAAATGCACACACTGCACCTTTAAAGCAGTCCAGAAATATTAAAACAGATTTCATAGGGCCCTACATTGAATTGCATGCACTGCAAAAAATGATGTTCTTCCAGGATTTTTGTTTTTCCAGCACAAATTCAAAACATCCTTAGATCAAGATGTATTTAATGTAGGGCTCTCTAAAGATTAATCGCGATTAATCGCATCCAAAATAAAAGTTTGTGTTTACATAATATATGTGTGTGTACTCTGTTAATTATTATTTATATATAAATACACACACATTCATGTATATATTTAAGAAATATTTGCATGTATATACTGTATATACATTTATATAATCTATAATCTATATAAATATAAATGTTTTATATATTAAAAAAAAATATTTTTTTCTTAAATATATACATGCTTGTGTGTGTATTTATATATAAATAATAATTAACAGAGTACACACACATATATTATGTAAACACAAACTTTTATTTTGGATGTGATTAATCGCGATTAATCTTTTGACAGCCCTAATTTAATGACATGCAAAATGAAGAAATGTAACAAAATTAAGTGAGTTTGTGTTTTAAAACAAGAACAAATATCTGTCTTTGGGTATGAAAATGACTTGCTTTTGAATTAAGTCGATTTTTATGAACGCATCGGCAGATCTTTGTTCTCGTTTTAATCATTCCCAAGATTTATTTCCTCAAACTTTAAGCCATGTTTGGTCAAATGAATGAAAAGGTTATGGAGATTGTGTTCAAACTTTGAAGTGTCACTAATAAAACTCGTTGTGTGCTTAGACGTTTACATTTCGAGAACATCAATGTGTTCCTTACATTTTCTTTAATTGGTCTTAAAAACGTTACTGGAAGAGCTTTGAGTTCAGAGAGCGTTCCCTGTTTCGCTCCAAAAAGACGATAAAACAGTCCATATGAAAGCAGTTTTGGTGATATTAGTGAATCCCTGGAAGAATAAAACAGCAGTGTGAGAAAACACCACGCGGAAAGTGGAAGGCATCTAATATTTCCTCCGGTGATTTATGGAGCAGACGGAGACTTCCGAGAATTCCAGGCGGTCGGAAGTGTGAAACACGACTATAAACCGTTGCAGGTTGTTTTTACAGGGCCTGCGCAGCATATGGAGCTCGGCAGCGGTTGACACAGTTGTCCGGGAATATTTGCCTGCGCAAAAAACGAGAGAACGTGAATGACAGGCGGCATATGTGAGAGGAGGGCGAAGTTAATCATGAACAGAGATGTTTGTCGTGCTTGTAATAAAAACTAGAGATTCTTCTTGTCCTCGTTTAGAAAACATTTTAAAGCATTCCAGGCGCTTTTCTTCGGGAATCATGTTTAATATATTCTGTGAACACAGAGTTGTAATGATTATCACTAGTACTTAATTATATTGTGATAGTGATAGCATCATTATTAAATATGACTAATACAGCTAAAATCAGAAGCATTGATATAATTTAATGCAAAGCACAGTGAGACCAGCCGGATTTATTCATGTTTTATTTCATCTCATTTAAACACATATAGGCTACTAATACAAATCCATCACTAAAACAACCTAAGAATCTAAGAACCACATTTGAACTTTTCTAAAACTAGCCATGTTTAAAATACTTTTAATATCCAGAAGCAACTTATTCCATTCTTGAGCCTCTGAGTATTCAAAATACCTATTTTTAAAATGACATAATGTTATATCTTTGCCTAGCAATATAACAATATTTCTCACAAATAAGTATTAAAATATGTAACCAATCAAGATGTCTAAAATGGGATATATATCGACATGTGTAAAACCTAAAACCAACCGTATCAATTTATTTTGAGATTTTTGTAACTTATCC
>JARQWZ010009391.1:0-20901 GCA_033150135.1 Gobio occitaniae
TATTTCACAAATTGACAGAAGATTCAGCATGGTCCCAAATAACATTTCTTTTTTCAATATATGCAAATAATATTATACATGTACACCTTAAACTAACAAAGTAATTTGTTTGTGCATTTATATATAGATGAGGTCAATGAATTTGAATGTGCAATCTGTATATACTCAAGCAGATGGTTTGTGATGGTTTATATATTTCTATATGCCCATTGCATTGCCCTATTCAGTTTACAGTGCGGTGTATTCCTACAAATGTCTGAATGTTTGTCATGCATAGTCATGATTAGGCGCTTCATTGTACAATGGGATTGCATATGCATGTATGCAAAGAGTAAAATGAGTGACATTTAGTTTAGAGATTGTCTTGCAAATTAAGACATAAGTCATTCTGTTATGTCTGATGAAATTTGTAAATGTCTTTGTTATTGCATGGAATAACGACAGTAGCAAAGCAAAACTAAACAATTACAGAAGCAGATATGTCAGCAAGATCATCATGCATATAAGTGTTGATGGTAAAGATAAAAAAAAATATCAGGACTTATTATCAGTGTTTTGAGATTCTCAAAATGCAGAAAAAAAGGATGTTATTAAACAGTGTTGAAAACGTGTTCTGAAGCAATACGTCCCCATATTACACATCTTACTGTTGCTGTTTGAACAATTATGTACAGTGATACTTGTGTGAAAACACAAAGATGTTTGCAAGGGTCTTACTTTTTCAAACATAACCACTAGATGTCACTGTAATTTAAACAATTAGTATAGAGCAGTGGTTCTCAACTGGTTATACTTCAACTGACCCAACAAAGCACCAAGATGTCCTTAAAAGCAAACCTTAATATGTATTAATAAAAAATAAAATATTATTAATATGAAACAAGTATAATTATAATTAAATCATCAAAATGAGGGCAATAATTTGCAAAAACACACTTGCGGCATAAACCATGTTTCACTTCATTACAAATAAAGTTGAATAGAAGAAAAAGTTCTTCTTTGCTTAGTTTGTTCATTGTTTCAAGGATGAGAACATGTCAGCCAACATATCCAGGTTGGTAAAAACTACATTTACTTTGTACCAAAATGTCTTTTAGTTTGATGTTTAATGTTCTCTTTTAGATGTTTAATGTTCTCCTTTTAAAAGTTAATAAGTCTATTTAGCCGAAAGACAGATTTATTTATTCTGTCATCCTAACTATGCATAATTATATGGTTAGTTGCAGTGTTATGGAGCCCCGCACATGACAGGGGAGGAAATAAAATATGTATATATCATGGCCACGTTTTACAGGGTTATTTTTTAACAATCACTAGGACACATTTCTCAATAGGTCAGTTTTTCAAAACTCTTCAGTGATGTGGGCTAAACTGTGGAATGATTTATTATTGCTTTGGCATAAAATGCATTAAGTGATTACATTTTTCAAATCACTTTTCACACTCCAGCAAAATGTACTCTTTTCAAAAGGGTTAAATTTAAGATGTAGTTAAACACCAACACAAGTGTTAGTCTTTGAGTTTCACCATCTATACAAAAGGAATGATTTTGTACTGTAATGTAAACATGGACTATGTAACATACTGCAGTGAATTATATAGCAGTATAATGCTATCCGTTGTTAGTATTTTTTAGGTCGTTTTAAAGTCCCCCTGTAGTCAATAATTATATCCCTTAAAACTCATATGTGATCAACCAAATGATATATTTAAAAGTTTTTTCCTGTGAAAAAAATGTATTCATGCCTTAAAATAGCTTGAATGTAACTCTACACCCTTGCCTCAACTCACTCGATCGAGCTCAGAGATCCACTCGGCCAACTTTACTGTAGTAAACGCTACACAAAGGTATCGCTCTTTACAGCGTCGGTCAGACTCATAATGGCAATTCATATAATTTGCTTTTATTACGTTATCAAACAGCTAATAATGTGTTGCTAATGTTACACAAACCATGTTTCTAAAAATCAGCATCATTAGAAACGCTTTGAACAACTTAGAACCTCAGTGGACAAAGGAATATAGTTCATCATAACATTGTAATATACAATATCATATACATAATTCACCCGCTATATTGCTAAATGTACCAGATTTTTCATATTAACAGAAAGATATATCGGGATAACCTTGCTTCTCTTGAGACTCCCCTGCTTCGCAACATAGTAGCTAATGATGATTTGCTCAAGCCCGCCCACAAGTTTTTGTGTGAAGACATGTATGAAGTGTTTTGGTAGTTTTAGTGCATTTTGAATGGGAAAATATATTGTGTTCAAAGCGTAAAATTGGTTAGGATTACTGTGTGAAGAGCTTGGACAAAATTACCTAAGTATTGAGAAATGTGTCCTAGAGAATGCAAGTAAATAGTGTGCACGGTAAAATTATTTGTTCCCTTGTTTTAGTTAGATCAAAACAAGGGAACAATTTAGTTCAACGTGGCTATATTTACTAAAACGAGGGAATTAATTACGTTGTAATAAGTCATGGGAACAAATTCTCAATTTGATTTAACTACAACATGTGAAGGAATTAGTCAATAGTGGCCACAATTTGCTAAAACAAGAGAACAAATTCTTAATTCGTGGCCACAATATCCCCCCCCCCCCCCCCCCCGCATGTTATGTGCCGGGCTCCGTGCTATTTATATTATTTAGCATTGTTTTTATCACCTGCTGTCCCGTCAGAACAGACCTGCGACCCACCAGCTGAGAACCACAAAGTAAATAATACTATATTAGCATGTGCAATACTGAGATCTAGGCAAAAGATGTACAAACATTCATGTGGTCTGCTTTTCATTGATCTGAAAGGGTGATATTAGTGCAGTGTGGTTGGAAATACTGATGAGTTGATTTACATTGGTTGACATAAACCTAAAGATTCCCAGTGGATACATTAAAAGGACAGAATAAAACAAGTACAGGACATAAAATAAAATAAAAACGTTTTAAGTTACAAATAGTCCCAACTACTATTTGAGAGTTGTGCTACATAAAGCTTATTGGGTTATTAATTATGAGCAAATCATGTTTGACTATTCATTGAAATGAAATGAATTGTGCAAAAGCTACGTTCTGATAAACCTTGAAAACAAACCAAAAGCGATGCAGGAGGTGGAGACTGAGTGAGCTGACTGGCAGTTGTGACATGGGGTGGTATGGATGTTCTGTTGCCAGTGCCAGCCTCACCCCAGAGATAAGAGTCAGGCTGGCAGAACCTGGCGGACAGACGGCACCACCAAGGGGGTTGGGGAAAACCCCTGTTGATCTCAGTGTGGGTCTCAGCAGGGACGTTCAGACCAGTGGAATGTGTGTATACCAGAATGTGTGTGTGTTGGCTGAAGGCCTGCAGCAAAGCGCTCCTGAGATGTAAAGGTCGACACATGTGTTAGTGCACGGAAGGGTGTATGTTGTCACTGTCAGTGAGGCTGGGTTTGGTCCACTTCTCCTCTGGCCCTTATCTCATTCTCCATCCCTCCGCTCCTCCTCTTTTTCATCAGGGGGGCAGCTGCTCTGAGCCCCAGCTCATTTTGGGGCAGTGAGTAGCTGGCCTTTGAGGAATATTCTGGGGGTCTTTCTGGAATGTTTTGTGTCACTCTATGACAATCTGAGAGCAGTGGAGAAAGTCATCCTTAGGGTTATGAGCCCCCTGGTGAAAAGCTTACTGTCACTTGTTATTTAAAGCTGCAGTCCGTAACCTTTTTGTGTTTCCGTTAGTGTTGTCATTAAGTAAAACTAAAACAAAAACTGTAAAAAATGACATTATAAACAAACTTTAAATAACACGACAATTAGAAATGTTGCCTTGCCAGCTAACTGAAATAAAATAAGTACTAAAATATAAACTATATAGAAATATTTGCAAAAATATTTAAAAAAAGCTAATTCTGCTTGTGAATGTGTCCAAAAATAGGGTTGGCTACCGAGATATAGTAAAGCAAGTAGTAAAAAAAAAAACAATAAAAAGGGAAAAATACATATAAAGTGAAACTGCTTTTATTTGACTTTTTTTTTTTTTTTTCAAAAGTACTTTTCATTATGTGTGAAACCTTTTTAATGAAGTAATTAATAAAAAATAATGAGCATGTGTACCTTTTAAGATTTTTGTTGTTAGTATTATTACTAGTAATATTTAAGATAATGAATGCAAGATAAACCCTGACAGGGAAATACACATTGACGGTAATGTTCTTAAAGGACACATGATCTTAACTGATGAAAATCGATCCCACACTCACCCTTCTTTGTGGTAGTACTCATTCAATTAGTTCCTGTGTCTCTGAGAACTAGGGGTAGAGAATGAGAGAGCATTTAAGATCAATTAAGAAAGTGAAATCCATGCATCTAACATTTAAACACTCACCTGTTGGCTAGAGTTTGCTGAGGGTGGTGTAACTACATTTTGCTCCACTAGCGGGTTCAGGGGGGCGGAGCCTGGCAGGTGAGTGGCACGCCAGTAAATATCTAAATATTCGGCCAGGTGTTCGCAGGCATCCTCCAACTGATTCTCATCCAGTATAACATCAAACATTTCCTAATGCAAGAGCAAAGCAGTGAGGATAAACAGCAATAATGCAGGATATTGCATCTGTTCATTTGTTGTTCACATACAACAGGGGCTGAATGTATGTGCAGTATTGGGACTCACTGGTGGGCACTGTGCTAGTTTATCTCCAGCCATCATTTGCACGTTGAGATGTTTGCTTTGAGATTTCCCTCTGGACTTAACGAGTCTTTGAAGGACCTGAGGTAGAAAGAGTGACAGAGAAAATGAGGGACAAAAGTGGGAGTAATGCATCAGGGAATTCTGTACGCATCTATATTACTTAAAAAAAGAGTGTTATTTTAATTATTTATATTATTATTACTTTTAACCCTGTGGAAAAAAATAAGCACTTTTTTTGTCTATTATCAATGTTCAACAGTAAATGTACATCAGATTTTTTTTTAATTAAAAAAAACTAAATTATGAACCAGGAAATGTCATTTTAATCACAACTCTAATTATGTATATTGTTTGATAATTTTGTGTGATTTAAAACACTCATTGGTCTTGATAAAACAATTGGATAATATTTTATAATAATAATATTTAAATAATATATGGGGCAAAATTGCTGGTTGTGGTGGAAAATTAGTCTAAAATGATATAAATAATTTTCAGTTTTCAAATAATAATTTGTTTTTTTTTTACCCTTGATCATAGTTTTATGATAATTGAATTATTAAATAATTATATTATTTGTATTTTGTATTTTGTATTTTTATTATGGATTTTTCATATTTTATAATGAAAAATCTCAGTGTGGGACGGGTAAAATATAAAAGCATATTAAAAATACAGAAAAGTTATTTTCCAAGGCCATTTTACAGTAATGTGACCTTTATACAACAACACAAAAGTTGAGTTTTAATATAAATCTGTAGTTGAAGAATCAACCATTTGTGGCTTTTTTAAAACAAGTACACATGATTTATTGACTTGTTAAATGTCACCTTTGGAGAGGACACTTTCACATAGACAATGATGGGAGCGAGGGAGGTCTTGAGAAGCTGTGCGGGATGGTTGATAGTGTCTGCATCCAAGACCACCAACTGCAGACTTTTAGCCAGCTCAAATATTCTTTCAATCTCACTCTGCACCTCCGCTGAGAGAGAGAGAGAGAGAGAGAGAGAGAGAGAGAGAGACAGGCATGAGAACCACATTAATAATGAAATAGCAAATACCATATGAGATCCTTCTTACTAAAAAATACTTTATCACTCTTTATATGTACTATTTAGGTTTACCCCAGTATTTTTGTCACTCACCCAGACTGGAGCGAGTGTTAGACCTCTCCATGATAGCTTTCTTATTCAGAACAGACCTTTTGGCCAGAGACAGATCTGCAGTCACCCGTGTGATAGAAATCCTGCAATGAAAAAACATTCAGAAGACTTGTAATATAGCACACAAGTATGGACCACTTTTATGATACCACTTTTTTGAAACCCATTTCCCATTCACTTTCATTATACATGTATTTAAAGGTACTCTATGTATCTTATTCCTCAGCATGCACTGACCCCACTCCGGGATTTTACGTGGCCTACCACTTCGTGGCTGAGTTGCTGTCGATCCCAATTTCTTCCACTTTGTTATAATACCACTAACAGTTGACCGTAGAATATTTAGTAGTGAGGAAATTTCATGAATTAACTTATTGCACAGGTGGCAACCTATCACAGTACCACGCTTGAATTCACTGAGCTCCTGAGAGCGACCCATTGTTTCACAAATGTTTTTAGAAGCAGTCTGCATGCCTAGGTGCTTGATTTTATTAATAATAATAATAATTCATTACATTTATATAGTGGTTTTCTAGGCACTCCAAGCACTTTACATGGAAGGTGAAATCTCCTCAACCACCACCAATGTGCAGCATCCACCTGGATGACGCGACGGTAGCCATATTTCGCCAGAACGCCCACCACACTCCAGCTTATTGGTGGAGAGGAGAGCCAATCAGTATATATAGGGATGATAAGGAGGCCATGATGATGGACAGAGGCCAATGGGCAAATTTGGCCAGGATGCCGGGGTTACACCCCTACTCTTTTTCCAAAGGACATCCTGAGATTTTTAATGACCACAGAGAGTCAGGACCTCGGTTTAACATCGGATTAAAAGGAATTCATACACCTTTGGCCATGGAAGTAATTGGAACACCTGAATTCAATGATTTAGAGGGGTGTCGCAATACTTTTGGCAGTATAGTGTATGTAATTTGCCCATCATATCCGTAAATAGAGAAAAGTTGCTCCAGCTATACATTAGCTTGGCTTTTAGGAGATAGGGAGACCTGGGGATTTGAACAGTAAAGGCGGCACATAGATGGCGTAATTATATCTCAACAGGTGAGTAGGGTATTTTATTAAAAAGATAAATGGCCATATGTAGCTCTCTAACAGAGATCATTGTAAAGCATTATCCATTGTGACAGGTCATTTCATTATGGTTGTTGTAGCGCTGTGCTGGAATTTATTTTCAAGGAAGTACTGTGTCTATTACTGGGTATAGATAGAGTAACGTCTTCAGCTAGTCAGCTTCAGATCCTTTCCAAAAGTTACATAGTGTACCTTTAAATTTGCCACAATATTATTCAAAAATCTATTTTTTCTTCTACAGAAGTCAGTCAGCCATATGGGTTTGAAATGACATGAGGGTGAGTAAGTGATTTATTTCCATTTTTTCCAAATTCACATTTTGGGTGAACTGTTCCTTTAAGCGTAGCTCACTCACTCACTCACCTCCCATCAAACCTGTGTTTCAGGAAGTCAAACAAGGCTTTCTGCATCATATCAGTCACCTGTATCAGAGAAGATCGTGAGAAAACACACACCCCAGAAACGTTTCATGTATAATTAACCTGTCGATCCGAGGTAATTTAGGTCTTGAGCTATTAATAGTGTTAACAAATAACCAGTGATTTTGTTGTCTAAGGAATCTAGAGAGAAAACAAGGGGAACAACTAAACAGGGGATTGAGAAGAACAGTCATGTAAAAGGCTAATATAGGTTGGATGAGATGGTTTTATTTAGACACAGGGTGAAAAATGAATGACTCCAGAAATAGATTGAGTAGGGAGTCAGCAGGAAAAGCAGGTCCCTGGTGTCTCTGTTAAAGAGCTTACTGACAAATGTGTCCAGAGCACTGTGCCACAGCTGGACTTAAATATTTCACATCCGTGAATCCTCTTACATACCAACAGAAAAAGACATCTTACACCACCTGAGCAGTCATATATAGCAGGATCTTTTTGCCATGAGTGAATTATAAGAATTTACACTCCACCATAATTACCTTTCATATGCCATCATTTTTTTAAACATTGTATTGAATATAACTACGTTAAAAATATAGTTAAATATTATTTATTAAATATAAACTGACTGATCAAAGATTTTTCATAGGCCATGAAACTGTATTTTTATTAAATTACAATAAAATGATAATATTAAATGTAAACAATACAATTATTTATTAAATGTAAATATAAGTAGAAACTGCAATCATCGTGTGACAAACAGTTCAGGTCAAAGTGTCACTGGCATATCATATAATAGACTATTCAATCTCTGCATGAACTTGTGATTTTGTTCCAGTATTGTTAACTAAAATTAAATCTATTAAAATAAATGTCTGTAATTGAAATGAAAACATTGAAGCTACTTCAAAATATTAATAAATACTATAATTGAAAATAACTACTTCTAAAATAACATTGTTTTGTTCTTCATATTGTAATTTTGGTGACTTAATATATAGTCACATCGGGGTACAAGTTAAAAGACACACTAGTCAAATGAGTGATGCTTTTTTGGTAATAGTTTGCATGTCTTTGATTTGATTTCTTCGTGTCACTTACAGTGTCAGTACAGTGAGTGACATACTATTATTCTTACATTGCCAGTGTGTCACGTTTGGTTTTGGAGTTGTTTCATGTTCATGTTGCATGTCTTTTATTTAACATAAATGTGAACAAAATAAGATGACATAAAGGGTTAGTTCACCCAAAAATTCTATCATTACTCACCGTCATGTCGTTCCAAACCCGTAAGACCTTTTATCTTCGGAACACAAAGTAAGATATTTTTGATGAAATCCAAGAGGTTTCTGAACCACACATAGACAGACAGCAACGTTATAACCACTGTCAAGGCCCAGAAAGATAGTGAAGACATTGTTAATAGTCCATGTGACTACAATGATTCAACCTTAATGTTATGAAGCGACGAGAATACTTTTTGTGCGCAAAAAACCTAAAATAACGACTTTATTCAACAAATTCTTATCTTCCATGTCAGTCTCTTGATGCTGTTCATGTTGTAAACACAGTGCTACGCTTCCAGGTTCTATGTTAGAACGCTGGCTCACTATTGGCCAAGTCCTACGTCAGGTGTCAGAGATTGACATGGAAGAGAAGAAATGGTTGAATAAAGTCGCTTATTTGTTGAATAAAATGCGCACAAACTATTCTTGTCACTTCATAACATTAAAGGGGCTATATGCGTTTTTCTGAAATTTAAACTCGCGACTGACACCTGTGGCCAAAAAACAGAACTGCTCTTATTTTCTGCTCGCTCTCGCAGCGGTGGTGACGTCACATCCGCAGACAGCGCGGGAAAAATCTGACCCGACAGAAAATAGGAAAAATAGGATACAGGCTTATAGGTGCACCCACTGTGAGTGGACAAGGTGTCAGTATGCTCATCAGGAGATGTTTGAGTCATAAATGGTAAAATAAAAAGGCTATTGTTACGTTTATTTTGGGGAAAAAGTTGCATATAGCCCCTTTAAGGTTAACCACTGTAGTCACATTAACGATAGTAACTATGTCTATACTACCTTTCTGGGCCTTGAAAGAGGTGAAGAAATCTCTTGGATTTCATCAAAAAAATCTTAATTTGTGTTCCGAAGATGACTGAAGGTTTTATTGGTTTGGAATGACATGAGGGTGAATAATGAATGACAGAACTTACATTTTTGGGTGAACAGGGCCAGATTTGCTAACAGCTTGTGCCAGCACAAACCCTCTCTGGCATTAAAAAACTACTGTCAGGATTTACTAAAGACGCACAGTGAACAAATTAGAGCTGAAAAGGCGTGGACAGTTATTTTTGCGGCTGACTTTATTGCATATGTATTTGTAGGAGTTTCCCTTTCAGGCACTAAATTTATGGCAGGAGAGTATTTAAATGAATCACGCAAGGTGATTTACAAAGGTTTGCGCTCGTAAATGTACAGGTGTTTGTGCCATTATTTACCGCCCCCCAAAAAAGCACGTCTTAAATCTGATGCTATAACTGGTAGATTGTGTTGGTCATTATGGAAATGATCTGGCTGCGTCTGCGTGCTTTAATTTGCGTGTCGTCAATAGATCATGCGCAGAATTGTCCACTCCCATCTGTGCTTTTATGGAATTGCGCTTTCACACTAATTTGCCCTGTTTAGTAAATCTGGCCCTTAAACATGAACTAGACTTGAACATGAACATAGAACTCACCAACAGAGGTTACAAGGACAAAGCTAGACCAGGAACAATGGAAACATGAGGGCTATTTATACGCAAAGACTAATGAGCAATAAGAAATACCTGTGAACAATCAAGTCAATAAACCAATCACAAAACAGAACAGAGAAACAAATGACCTGAACAACCAATCAGAACATTACACATGAAACTAGGGAAGCACATGTGGTGCGTCCAAATTTGCATACTATGCGTCCTAAATAGTATTCGAAAATATAATTAAAGTATGAGTATTCCAAAGATACCCGGATGGTCTACTATTTCCGGTCAGACAGGGCCGGCGTTTGCTATAGGCGAGCTAGGCGGTTGCCTAGGGCGACAAATGTGTTGGGGGCGCGCGCAGGCGCCCTCTAGTGGCGCCCTTAAACTTACTTCCCATTAAGCATAGAATTAAAACAAGCGAAATAAAACATACTGTTTATGAAACATGATCATCCTTGGGCGCCCCCTCAGCCGCACGTTTAATTACTTAACCTGATTATTAGATTGAATTGAAAGTGAATATTGTCTAGCACAGGCGTTATGTCAGGCAAGTGCTCAGCACTGGCGCGTTCTTCAAAAATGAAGCGGTCTAAACCCTCGAGTACACAGGGACGGAAAAAGAGAAAGGCAGACGATCAAAAGAAAGCCCAGTATAGAGGTAAGTCTTCTCATCTCAGCCATAAAGGTGTCAAACGAAATACATTTACTTCGTATTATCGATATTATCAACTAATATTGGACGGCATTGGACGTTTTATTGCTGTCACTAAGCTATCACTAGCTAGCTAGTTATCTACATATTACTACGCATTTCACTGACAATAAGGAAATCCAGACGAGCCAAATTTTAATGCTGCGTCAATTTTCAAGGTGAATAGAAATGCCAGAAACAACTGTTCATCTTTTATTATTTAAGATAGGGATAGAGCTACAAGAACTTATGTATTTTAATTTTGTAGTGGTAAGTACAGTGTATCCATAATAGCACTTTTGTTTGTAGAGGGTATAGTTAATCCAGTTTATGGGTCATAATTTGCTTAAGTGTCTTTACAGGTGCTTAAGAGAGTTTTTGCACAGTTTTTGGAGTTAATATTTGGTAAATATCCTTGAACATTCTTTCTAGCATTTGTGTATGACCAATGTATTGCAGTTGATCCTTCAAGTCTTAATTTTCTTGATTAAGTGTTGGAGTGACTATAAAAGCATTTTTGTTTGTTCATCCATAGTTTGAGTCATAATTTGTTAAATATCCTCCAACGTTCTTTGTAGCATTTTTGTATGTGCAATTTATTAGAGTGTATTATTTAAGTCATAATTAGCTTTTTAAGTCTTGGAGTAACAATAGGAGCATTTTTGTTTATATAGTTTTTATAAATACTTAACACATTTGTGCCCAATTTTTTCTGAATGGCATGTTCTGCATTTATTTTCCCCAGGTTTTTGTATTTTTTCTTGAAAATCGTATTTGAATCTGTGGCAACTATAGTTGCCGGTGGGCAAATATGTTGTATGCACCCCTTCAATGTCAAATATGAATAAGAGGAGAACATTTAGCATCTAACTCAAAATAACTGCTTTCAACAGATCAATCTTTATTCATAATCAAATTTATTATGTTTGACTAAGTATACTAAAAACTATAGATCTGTTGTAAGATGTGTTTTGTTTGGATGATTCTAGAGACCTTCATGATTATGTTGATATATATATGTCAACAAAAAATAATTATTAGTAACATGAAAATTACCTTCCTTTGGGAGGGTTTGCCTTCGTTGTGCTCCCTGGAAGTAGGGGTAGGAAGTTGGCAGTCTCATGTGACAGGAAGGAAGTTAATATTTTTTTTTTCTTCTTGAAATCCTTTATTTGGTTGTCTGCTTGTTTGTCATTAATATATAAAACATGGATAATATCTAGATAAACACTTACAGAAGCAAAATGACAACTATACACTGGCAACTATAGTTGCTGGTGGGCTTAACAATTAAGAGGGGGAGGGGTGGGGGGGAACTCAATCTCGCCTAGGGCAACCAAAGAGCTAGAGCCGGCCCTGCGGTCAGAATCCAAAGTGTAGATCGATGCACATTCTAACGGCTAATATTGCCCACAACCCATTGCGCTTTGGTAGAGGATTCGATTAGAACTACAAACACAAGTAAAACATTGGACAAGGATTCGATTAGAACTACAAAAACGAGTAAAAAATTGGACAAGGATTCGATTAGAACTACAAAAACGAGTAAAAAATTGGACGAGGATTCGATTAGAACTACAAACACGAGTAAAAAATTGGACGAGGATTCGATCAGAACTACAAAAACGAGAAAAAAAAAAGCTTGTTCCAAAGCTTGCCTTCTTTTCTGCTACACACTCAAAAGTATGTACTTTTTCTTCACAAAAAGAGTACATACTTTTAGGGCGTAGTATAAGTAGGCGAATTGGGACACAGCACGTGACTATGACTAAATGTCAAAATAAAAGACATAAAACAAAACCCAAAAACCAAACGTGACAGTAACTGTATTAGGAACTGACACATAACATTCACTCATAGAACTCTACTTTTACTTGCTTGGTGGTAGTTAATTCTAGACCCTGCCGAATTTACCTCATAGCCTTTCAGTGAGGGGCCGACCAGAACAACAGGCCTCATGGAAGGAACTACATCATAGGGTGGAACGTGCTCTGTCTGCAACACACACACACACACACTGAATTTTAACTAACATTTCTCATCTAATGAGTAGCCTCAAGGGATGCAGTTTCAATAACACAGCATTAAAATATCTCCGAGGCCAGACACTAACTGTGAATATGTAATACCACTTTTTGAGGGACTGTGTTCTTGCATTATGGAATCAAGGAAGCAACTTTAACCACCCACCTGCTTCTGCTTCTGTTTGGCTTGTTGAAAACAAGAGAAAGGTGTTTAAGAAAATCTGAAATATGCTGTTTGTGTGCAATTGAATTGAACAAAACAATTAATTAAATCACGCTGACAGATAAAAGCAGGATATGCCCTGAGGGGAAATGAGAGATAGCAGTGGCTCAATAGTCCTGGCATTACAGTATGACAGTGATGTGTGAGAGTATTTAAATACCTCTCACCTGCAGAAGGAGGAGTAGACCTCCAGCCCCCAGACGACGCATTCCCTCCCACTTTCCTGTTAACAACATGAACACTTTAGCTGAATGCATGATATCATACTTTGAACTAAGAATCCCATGCAGCACTTCTTATTAATAGCAAGCGCAATTGCACAGCATTTGAAGGTAGAAGCGTTTATCTCTCACCTATGGTATAGTTCACCAAAAATGAACCAGTACTAATAATCCTCACTGCTGCATGTTGCGCAGAGACGCTGGTTAATTCTTCGTTTTGAACAAAAATTTGTACAATAGTAACTGCCGATATTATTTCTAAAATATACACTATTCTCTATTAACTTCTTGTTTATTTAACTCTTCATGGTTTGTTTGTTTTTCAAATGCCATGCCTAGCCTAGCCTGACAAGCCAGACCCACATCAAGATTTTGGGTCTGGGAACTCACCATTGGCAGGGCTCAATCCGAGGGGCGGGATAAACGGTTGTCTTTCAAATTCCCTCTGCATGCAATAGGATAGCGCTACAACCAACCAGAGCAACGAAGAAAGTGAAGCGGAGCTAGTTGATAGATTAAACGTTTGCCGTATCCGGTTGGCAAAACTACAAACACAACTTCCTTTTTTAAGAATGACTTTAGTGCCGTTCTTTGTTATTTTCTCAAAGAAAAGCTTGACTCCAAGTCTTCCAGAGTCGCGGCCAAAGCCGATTCGAAAAACCGCTGTTCGCCAGCTTCTTTGTTTACAAGTAGCACTCAGAACTGCCACAACCCTACCGGGCTGTTAAGTTAAGCCCGCCCACCGACTCTACAGGGAGTGCAGAATTATTAGGCACATTGATTTTCTGATCATATTTTTTTTCCAGGCACATTTGACCAATTCCAAACCACAGTAATCCTAATAACTACTATTGATTTAGTATTTAATAATGTATAAGTGATATATAATTGTTCATGAAGGCTGGAAATGAAAATCACCTTATATTCAGGTGTGCAGAATTATTAGGCATGTTTTCTTTTACAGATAAATTGAGCCAAAAAAGAGATTTAACTCAGACTGAAAAGTCAAAAAGTATTAAATGCCCATGAGAAGGATGCAATACTAATGCAATACTAGACATTGCAGTTAAGGCATGACCATTGGACAGTGAAATGCTCGTTGGGTCAGCAGGATCTGACAAAAACAGGTGGTGAAGAAAAGACACCTGTTAACTGCAAAAGAATTAAGAATTAAGGTGAAGAATTAAGGGTGAAACCATCAGGAACCCTTTAGTCTCCAGCGCCACCATTTTCCAGAGCTGCAACCTACCTGGAGTCTCCAGAAGTGCAAGGTGTCAGGATCTCAGAGACTTCAGTTAGGTAAAGAATCCTAAAAAATGACCCCCACTAGATAAGAATCACAAGCTGAAGTGTTGTAAAATACATGAAGCCTGCTTTTTTATAGGCTTTATAGGTTTTATAGGTTGAGAAGGACTCTTGAAGGACCAGCACCACATCCTCTAGTACCACTGTTTGAAGAATTCATCTTCCAGAATCTGGCAGTACGTTTTGGGAGTTCATTTTTAGTCCATCTCTGCAAAACGGACTTCAGGATGGACTAAAATGAACTCCCAAAACGTACTGCCAGATTCTGGAAGATGAATTCTTCAAACAGTGGTACTAGAGGATGAGGAGCTGGTCCTTCAAGAGTCATTCTCAACCTATAAAACCTATAAAGCCTATAAAAAAGCAGGCTTCATGTATTTTACAACACTTCAGCTTGTGATTCTTATTTAGTGGGGGTTATTTTTTAGGATTCTTTACCTAACTGAAGTCTCTGAGATCCTGACACCTTGCACTTCTGGAGACTCCAGGTAGGTTTCAGTCTGAGTTAAATCTCTTTTTTGGCTCAATTTATCTGTAAAACAAAACATGCCTAATAATTCTGCACACCTGAATATAAGGTGTTTTTCATTTCCAGCCTTCATGAACAATTATATATCACTTATACATTATTAAATACTAAATCAATAGTAGTTATTAGGATTACTGTGGTTTGGAATTGGTCAAATGTGCCTGGAAAAAAAATATGATCAGAAAATCTACGTGCCTAATAATTCTGCACTCCCTGTATACACGATGTGATTGGCCTGACTAGAGTTTGGTTTTTCCAGCTCGCAAGCCAGCGGAGAGCCACTAGGGTGCGTCTAGATTTCTAGGCTATGCCATGCCAGCTTCTTTAGCTATTTTAATGGCGAACAAATTTTAGCAAGATCTAGCGGTGAGGTTGTGAATTGCAACCGCCCACCGTTCACCCTTCCCTTTTGAAGCATATAGAGAAGCTACGGTGGCTGACACAGGACAAAGATGTTGTCGTCTGAGACAGCAGAGAGTAGAAGGTTGAGCTCTGTAGAGCAGTTTGTTCGTTTAGGGCTACTGTAGAAACACTGTAAGGGGACCCGCGGTGTATGTAGATAGAAATGGCTCATTCTAAGGTAATAAAAACATAATGGTTCATTATGTCGTCAATAGATCCTCATAAATACTTCACACTGCACCTTTAAAGCAGGATGGATTCTGATTCTGTCAATGTTCTTATCGTCCATCAGCTGGAAAAAAATCATTGTGAAAGTGATTCCAATGATATCATCCCTCTGTGCCATTATCGTTACAGCTATATAGTGTGGATTAGTGTGGCTATTGTTTTACATTTAGGAGGCTTTTTAAAGCTGTATCTTTTATACACTGAACAAAATTATAATAACACTTTTGTTTTTGCCCCCATTTTTCATGAGAACTCAAAGACTTTTTCTAAGTACACAAAAGGCCTATTTCTCTCAAATGTTGTTCATAAATCTGTCTAAGGCCCTGTCCACACGAACACGTGTATTTTCAAAACCGCAGCTTTTGCTACGCGGTATGGCTGTTCGTCCACACGCAACCGCAGTATCCGGTTACTGAAACCAGACTTTTTTGAAACTCCGGTTGCAGCGTTGTCGTGTAGATGGTTAAACCGGAGATGTCGGCTTGTTAAGTCGAAGTATGCGCCGTTCTCTCCCTTGTTTGACGTCAGATTGTGCACCGTTAACACTTTTGTTTACATGAGTGGAGTCTATGCAATGGCAGGCGTAGCGTTTAATAACTCTGCTAACAGCGCTTATCACATGTATACAGATACATGCGCAGTTATCTCATTGTATTGCATAACCGAGGTGCCAGAATGCAATAATACAACATAGTAAGGCAAGTGTGTGAAGCTTCAGTTCCCTTGGGCCCTGCCCCTGCCCTGTGTACAGGTACCTGTCACTGAATCCAAAGTTAACTTGTAGAAGGGTTTCACTGAGCCCATGGCATCCCTCAGTGTATCGATGCCGTGGATGGGAACCATGTGGAAATCAGGCAGCCAATCATAGCGCGGTTTTGCGTTTTCATGTGGACAGAGATTTTTTTTAAACAGTGCTTGTGTGGACGCGATTGTTTTTTAAAACGGAGGAGGAAAAAGTCTGGTTATAAAAATACCTTATGTATGTGTGGACTAGGCCTAAATCTGTGTTAGTGAGCACTTCTCCTTTGCCGAGATAATCCATTCATATCACAGGTGTGGCATATCAAGATGCTGATTAGAAAGCATGATTATTGCACAGGTGTGCCTTAGGCTGGCCATAAAAAAGGCCACTTGAGTTCAGTGTAGTTATCGTCATTGGTGTGAACGGGCCTCTATACAGTTTTCAATGATGACTAGATATGATGAGATGCAATTGTAGTTCAGACCTCTGAGCTGCTTTCTGTTCCTGCTTGATCCGCATGGCTTCCAGTTTAACAGGGCTGGGGATGAAGGCAATATCTGCCCCCTCCTTCACCAGCCTCCCGATCCACCAGTCATTATTATACTTCTGTAGATGAGAGACAACGTGCTCAATAAAACACTAACACATTAGCTTACTGATAACTTTAGTTCATTGATCACTTCCTACCTCTTTTATGTGTAGAAAATCTTTGGTTTCAAAGTTGATGGCAGCACCCTGAACCGGACAGTCTTCATCAAGAGCCCCACAGTAGCTGACATTGGTTCTCACTGCAAATGCCACTGGTTTGGTCTACAAAAAACAAAACAAAGAAAATGTTAGAAAAGTTAATTTTATTTAAAAATGAGATGTAATTGACAGTGTAACTGTGTGAGAAGACGAACCTTGGCTCTCTCGAGCTGGAGGTGGGCCTGGCGCTCGGCCTCACGCCGAGACGCCTCCTTGTCCTCCTCCAGGGACAGGTCGGAATCCGATGGTCTACTAGTGTAGGAATCAGCTGAACTCTGCAAAAAGGACAAGAGTCCAATGTGAAAAATGCTCTTTTGTTTACTTTTACTTGTAAATTCACTGTATTCCCTTTTCAATTTCTTTTTCTTTTATTTGTTGTTTTGTATCATGACATAATGACAACTCGTGGAAGATTTTTAACATCATAATGGATATGACAATTTTAATGTATTTGGTCTTGGTGGAGTAGATCTGCTACACTGCTGCTGATATTTCTGCTGCTGTTGATCATTTCTGTTGTTGTAGATTATTGATGCTGCTGCAGAGCAAGAACAGGGCCTTGCTACTGCCAATACAAACACAGATACGCTGCTGTGGCATTTGAGACATACTGCTGCTGCACAAATAGTGTATATAAAATTATCCGTTGCATATTTATATGGGTGGAGCTGGGAAAGGTGGAGGGTTCCAGAGGAACTATGAAAATGCACTGCAAACCGCTATAGTAAACGCTCACAAGCCATTTAAATGTTGAGCAGCAAGCTCACTGGCTGCAGATGCGACAGGAACCAATCAGCTTGTGCCATGTAGTAAACGATGTAAATGTTATCAGGTTGTATTAAGGACTCGTCAGTCTGTGCCATTTAGAGTTTCATGACAGAATTTGGTATTTTTATCTGAAACACAGCAATTGCTGCAAATGCCTGTGCAATAATAAATGTATATTTGTCATGCAAATAAAGCACCTTAAATTGAAAATGAAAATATTAATAAAAAACAGAATTTTTTATTTTATTTCCAGGTGCATTTTTACCTTTTATAAAGAGCAATTTTTATAACATAAATGCATCTGACATGTTGACAATACCTGCATTTAACCAATTACTTCGATCAATCAGAATAATTTTATCAACAAACAAAAGCCATCTTTACATTTTCGGCAAAGCTGCATTCCATGACATGGAGTTGTTTAATGCCGCTCAAAGTTGGCTTGTATTTACACGACAATAGCATTTTGTAAATAACCACCAAAAAGTATATAAAATCAATTACAAGGTAGGGCTGTGATATTATGACAAAATCAATATAGATGAATATTGCTCTTGATATGGTAATAATTATTATGTTGAATAAAATAATACAAAAATGCATTCATAAGCTCAACAGAAACGGGTGTGATAGGTTATGATTGCAAAAAAAAGGAAATCTGATGCAACATGAGCAGATCTAAATGTAATGCCGCAATCAACACTTTTTATTCATTCACTTTAATCATGACAGCCATATTTTTGTCTAATTTTTGCCTCAAGCCCCCATTAATTTTCGACCCTAGAACAAATGCACCGAAAGCAAAACACTCACTGACCCTAAACAAGTACTGCAATCCTCCATCCCTCTGATCTCCCCTCCAGACCAGCCTTTTTCTCTCGCTCTCTTTCCCTCCAAAATCCAGAACACATGAGGATATGATTTAAATATCAAAGGCAGCCGCGGGGCGCAGGTGTCTGCGACACCTACCGTTGAAAGAAATAAAGCATAATTAAGCAGACACTGGCTAAGATAAGATTCTTATGTGCGATTAAAATATACCTCCCGTCTAAATGAACATGTTAATTAAAAGGCAGCCCTGCTATGGGAGGCATCTCTATCACAGAGCTATCCTGAACCAGCTCTTGGATGATCTACACCATGTTCATCTCTTTCATGTGTTCAGTTTAGAAATAAATGAAAAGAAAGATAGAGGAGGGCTTTGAAGCACAACAACACACAATATCAAACACATTTTTCTTTATTTTTGGCCACTTTTATCGACAGGAGGTAACAGTGATGCAGGGGTCGCCCGCGTAAGCGTCAGAGTACTTGCACTACCCACAAAGATGTGACACACATTTTGTGTTCCATACACAACGTACATTAACTCAGAGTCGTTTTCAGATGACCCAACAGACAGCAATTTTTCGCTCAGTACCTGGATCGATAATGTAATTCTTTAAAAGACACGATGCATAGCAACCTCATCCGCTAAGAGTATTTCCACAACACCTCATCCACTTATAACACATTTTATCCATTAGACATTCCCAGAAAAGGCTGCATACAATGCTTAAAGTATATAGCTTAAATAAAGCTATTCATATTTAAATTTTTGTGTGTCATCAGCTACAAAGTATGACTCATTTGCATTTTTAACAGACAGTGCTATGCAAATTCTGAGAGCACTTTTGAAAATACATCTATTTTTTGTTTTTCTGATTAAACAATTTTTTTTGTTGCAATAATACTGTCAATAATAATACAATACAATAAAACAATAATATTGTCAGCATAACAATTTGAGTGAAAGGTTGGGTAACACTTTCCTTAAAGGATTAGTTTGAAATCAAAATGACCCCATGATTTACTCACCCTCAAGCCATCCTAGCTGCCTAGGTGTATATGACTTTCTTCTTTCTGATGAACACAATCAGAGTTATATTAATAAATATCCTGACGCTTCCAAGCTTTATAATGGCAGTGACGGGGTCCATTGAGTTTGAAGCTCAAAAAGGTGCATCCATTTGTTCAACTTACGAAAAAACTCGCAACTGGTGAGACGTATCACTAGAACGTAGCGTACGCATTTTGAACTGCGAGAGGCATTACACTTTCTGCGCAAGTTGAATATGGAAGGCGGTCTGGAAGCTAGATATTTTTCTTACAAAAACCCATCGATTCACTTCATAAGGCCTTTATTAAGCCCCCCGGAGCCACTGTGGAGTACGTTTATGATGGAGGGATGCACTTTTCTGAGCTTCAAAATCGCGAGCCCCATTCACAGCCACTATAAAGCTTGGAAACATCAGGATATTTATTAATAAAACTCTGTTTGTGTTCATCAGAAGAAGAAAGTCATATACACCTAGGATGGCTTGAGGGTGAGTAAATCATGGGGTAATTTTCATTTTAAAGAAAACTAATCTTTAAAGCCTTTATGTCGGGTGCATTTCTAAAGGTATTCATAATGTACATTATAATGCATGATATATTTTCATAAATAATTGTAACCAAAGTTAAAATATTTGCAGATTCCTTGTTACTTTGGAAATTGGTTGTTTGTCATGTGCTTTAACTGCATTATACTTTCTAAAGGTGTAATTATTAGATACATATTATAATGTATCATGGTTACAAATTATTCATAAGACCATACAATGCATTTTAAGGTGCATTACAAGGCATAATGAACGCATTATATATAAAGATTAGAAGTAAAGTTTTACAAAAGTTGTTGTCAAAAGACCTTGAACTTCTGAATGTTTTCAGAAGGTTTATATACAAAGTTCTGTCATGAAACTCTAGATGGTGCATGGCTGCAGATAGGTCCTTGACTCATGTTCTTGCAATCAGCATCATTCTGCATAGAGCTACAGCTTGATTGTCCTGCTGGTATCAGAGCAATGAGTACGGCCTCAACCTTCGAATACCCTCCACCAGTACACAGCTCCACCTGTATAGATCTGCTACAGGTAATACATT
>JARQWZ010009392.1:0-20896 GCA_033150135.1 Gobio occitaniae
TTTAGTCAACATTGAAAACCATTTTTGCATGCTTAATATTTTTGTGGAAACTTGCTTTTTTCTCTGTATTTTTTGAATGGAAATGTGAAAAATCAGCATTTATTTGAACAATGTAACAATTACTGTCTCCTGGTCAATTTAATGTGTCCTTGCTGAATAAATGTATGTATTTTTATTTATATATGTAGTTTTCAACATTGATGATAATCATAAATATTTGCGTCAAATCCTCATATGAGGATGATTTGTGAAGGATCGTGAAGACTGGAGTAATGATAATAAATTCAGCTTTACATCATACAAATATATTACATTTTAAAACATATTAAAACAGAAAACATCTATTTTAAAGTGTAATAATATTTCACATTTTTACTGTATTTTTGACCAAACACAGCAGCAAAAGGCTTCTCTTTAGTTTGTAAACATTAAGAATTTTTTATGTTTTTGAAAGTCGTCTCTTCTGCTCGCCGTGGCTGTTTTTATTTGATCAAAAATACAGTAAAAACGGTAAAATGTTGAAATATTACGCTTTAAAATCGCTGTTTTCCGTTTTAATATAATTAAAATGACATTTATTTCTGATTTTTTTTTTTATTATTATTTTTTTTTTTAAAAGCTGATTACTCAGTGTCACATGACTCTTCATAAATCATATTAAAATGCTGATTTTGTGCTGAATTATTATTGATGGTTCTTATTTTAGTCAACATTGAAAACCATTTTTGCATGCTTAATATTTTTGTGGAAACTTGCTTTTTTCTCTGTATTTTTTGAATGGAAACGTGAAAAATCAGCATTTATTTGAACAATGTAACAATTACTGTCTCCTGGTCAATTTAATGTGTCCTTGCTGAATAAATGTATGTATTTTTATATATATATATCGTTTTCAACATTGATAATAATCATAAATATTGGCGTCAAATCCTCATATGAGGATGATTTGTGAAGGATCGTGAAGACTGGAGTAATGATAATAAATTCAGCTTTACATCATACAAATATATTACATTTTAAAACATATTAAAACAGAAAACGTCTATTTTAAAGTGTAATAATATTTCACATTTTTACTGTATTTTTGACCAAACACAGCAACAAAAGGCTTCTCTCAAGATGCTAAAAACGTTCACAGTGCATGTATTGTTTGTGACAGCAGTGTCCCTCACTCTGAGCTGAATCATTGGCTGTACTAAACTTCCCTCTTTCCCATGTTCCCGCAGGATAAAGACAAAGGCTCGTCAAACAAAACTCCTAAATTGGACCGCAGCGATGGTGTCAAAGAGATGAAAGAGAAAGCTCCTAAGAGGAAGCTGCCCTTCACCGTCGGAGCCAATGGAGATCAGAAAGATTCTGACTCTGGTAAGGGGGCGGGGCCAGCGTGAAGCACGGCACTATGGGTAACAGGAAGTGTGTGTGTGTGTGGGCTGCTGTTGTTGTTGCTCTTCAGTGCTGTGGAGCTGCTGGAGAAACCGTTGGTCCAGTAATTGGGGATTTATCGGATATGCTGAGACGGGTGAGATTTCATACTCTTGTGTTTATGGGGATCTTTCGATGGATCTGAAGGGAGTGTGTGTGCACGTTTATGCTGCTATTTTTAACATGATTGTAGGGTCAGATGGTTTTGTTGTGTTGTGTAACTTGTTTGGAAAGGATGTATTTTGGGTTTTGTGGTTGTTTTTCCTGCTCCGTCTCTCTCTAACCCTTTAGCGAACCCTCCCCCTTTTGAGACGTGGCCGTAAGGCGTGAAATCTTGCCCATTTTCCCTCTCATCAGACAATGCCTGAAGTGCTCATTGTTATGCTAATAGGGGGCGTGGCCACGTCCATTCTTTGATTGGCCTGTCTCTCTTTCTCTCTGTCCAACACTGAAGTGTGGCTTTTGCATTTGTTTCGATTTCAGCTCCATTCGGTCCTCAGATTCAGATGTTTTTATGCTGCATCATGGATGGAAAGCGTCCAGCTCTTGGCTGAGATCCACCTCATGTACTCTTACTGGGACTTTATGATGTACTTGAGCTGTTTTCTCCATGGTCTCCTCCCTCAGTTGGAAGGTTTCCAGTACAGGAGTACTCAGATCTTTGTTCTAGGACCGATATAAACCCGTTCGGCTGCTTCGGAAAGTTGGACGCACATTTAACGCTTTGCTACAATGGGAGCTTTTTTTTTATTATGAAGCGTTAGTAGTTTCAATCAACTCAGTCCTGGCCTGAAGGAAATGGAAATGAAGATGTTGCACATGGAGAGTATTGTTGATTAAAGGGATAGTTCACCCAAAGAAAGCTAACCTTAGATTAGTATGAGATGGGATGCACTGATTTTGACATGTTTATACTTGATGAGTTCCGATGAAAAAACCTCCAAGTCTGACATGTTTTCTTTTAAATTTAGCGTTTCTTTTTAATCCGGCTCATATGTTTAGGTTCACAGGGTTTCCGCTAGGTCTAAAAAAGTCTAGAATTTCAAAATCAACATTTTAGGCCTTAAAAAAGTCTTAAATTCTTGGAATTGTTCTATTCTAGGTCTTAAATAATTTTAAACAGGTCTTAATTTTCCTACGTCCATGTAATGCTACCTCTAATGCTCATTGAAATGCTCCGGCAGCGCTTTAAAATGTGCTTTGGATTTAGCGGGGTTGAAGCGAAAGCATTTGATGAATGTATACTATGTGCGGATAGCATTCGCTCTATCATCTCATATTTGACGGAGGTGGCGTTTAGCAAATAACCCACAAATTGTTTAATAGGATTGATAACTGATGTGATTAAAAAACTGTTTTGGTAGCTTATAAAACAGCTAAACTTCATTTTTAATTCGCACCGAGAACTTAAATATAAAATGAACATTTTAATTAGGGATGCATGATATATCAGCCACCATACCGGTATTGGTCGATATATGTTCATTTTTAATGTTATCAGCCAGATAATAAAATTTAAGCCGAAATAATGTATTATTTCCTCCAGCTGAGACACTTCAGATGTCACTGTTCACTATGATGGTATGATTAAAATCACTTCAAAGACATAAAATACAGTTGCAAGCGCAAATCTGTCATATTGGTTACATACAATTATAATAAAAACATCATAATTGTGTGTTTGGGACATGGATATTAATGTTGAGGCTTTTGTTTTGTAATCAGACTCTCAAAAATTATATAAGTTGTATTTAGATTTATCGGCCGATATATCGGTTATCGGCTTTCAAATATAAAGAATTATCGGTATCAGACAAAATGTTCATATCAGTGCATCTCTACTTACATCCACTAATGATTTAATATGATTGATAACTGATATGCTTATAAAGAGTTTATAAAACAACCAAACTTCATTTTTTATTTGCACTGAAAACTTAAATCTAAAAATTTTAATTCGGGATATCAGCTACCATATCGGTTTCAGTCAGAATTATTTTTCCTATATATTAAAGCTGACAAATAATGTATTATTTTCTTCAGCTGAGACACTTCAGATGTCACTGTTCATCATGATGGTATGATTAAAATCACTTTAAAGAAGGAAAATACAGTTGCAAGCACAAATCTGTCATATCGGCTACATAAAATTATAATAAGAACATCATAATTGTGTGTTTGGGACATGGATTTTAATAGTGAGACTTTTGTTTTTGTAATCAGGCTCTCAAAAATGATATAAAAAGTTGTATTTAGATTTATCGGCCGATTATATCGGTTACCCGCTTTCAAATATAAAGAATTATCGGTATCGGCTAAAATGTTAATATCAGTGCATCCCTACTTACAGCCACTAATGATTTAATATGATTAATAACTGATATATGATTATGCATCTCTACTGTTTTAATAGTTTATAAAACAACCAAACGTATTTTTTTATTTGCACTGAGAACTTAAAAATAAACATTTTAATTAGGGATGCACAATATATCGGCCAACATGGGTTTCAGACAGATAATATTTGGCTATGGATTTTAATGATGAGAGTTTTGTAATCAGTTGGATTTATATCCAAATTATAAAAAAAAGGTGGATTTAGATTTATCTTCCAATATATCGGCTTTTAAATATAAAGAAGTATCGGTATCGGCTAAAATGTTCATATCAGTGCATCCCTACTTACAGCCACTAATGATTTAATATGATTAATAACTGATATGATTATACATCTCTACTGTTTTTGGTAGGTTATAAAACAACCAAACTTAATTTTTTATTTGCCCTGAGAACTTAAATATAAACCTTTTAATTAGGGATGCTAGACATATCAGCCACCATATCGGTTTAAGCCAGAAACAATTTGTCCGATATATTAAAGCTGATAAATAATGTATTATTTCCTTCAGCTGAGACGCTTCAGATGTCACTGATGGGTTTGAATTGCTTAAAATAGGATTAAAAACACTTCAAAAAAGGAAAATACAGTTGCAAGCGCAAATCTGTCATATCGGCTACATAAAACAATAATAAAAACATCATAATTGTGTGTTTGGGACATGGATTTTAATAGTGAGAGTTTTGTTTCTGTAATCAGGCTCTCAAAAATGATATCAAAAGTTGGATTTAGATTTATCGGCCGATATATCGGTTATCCTCTTTCAAATATAAAGAATTATTGGTATCGGCTAAAATGTTCATATCAGTGCATCTCTACTTACATCCACTAATGATTTAATATGATTAATAACTGATATGATTATACATCTCTACTGTTTTAGGTAGGTTATAAAACAACCAAACTAGGGCTGTCAAAAGATTAATCGCATCCAAAATAAAAGTTTGTGTTTACATAATATATGTGTGTGTACTCAGTTAATTATTATTTATATATAAATACACACACAAGCATGTATATATTTAAGAAAAAATATTATTTTTATATATAAAACATTTATATTTATATATATTATAGATTATATAAATGTGTATAAATGCAAATATTTCTTAAACATATACATGAATGTGTGTGTATTTATATATAAATAATAATTAACAGAGTACACACACATATATTATGTAAACACAAACTTTTAATTTGGATGCGATTAATCTTTTGACAGCCCTAAACCAAACTTAATTTTTTATTTGCACTGAGAACTTAAAAATAAACATTTTAATTAGGGATGCACAATATATCGGCCAACATATCGGTTTCAGACAGATCAAATTTGGCTATGTATTTTAATGGCGAGAGTTTTGTAATCAGTTGGATTTATATCCAAAGAATAAAAAAGTTAGATTTAGATTTATCGGCCAATATATCGGTTATATATACAGAATTATCGGTATCGGCTAAAATGTTCATATCAGTGCATCCCTAATTTTTTAACTGCTGCTTTAATTTTTAAAACCAGCTTGTGTGTGTGTGTGTGTGTGTGTGTGTGTGTGTGTGTGTCATGTTTCAGGCCAAATGAGAAGCCATTAGTGTAGATCACCGAGTGTAGCGTGTACTGAAGTCCAGTGGAGATGTAGCCGGCTTCACCCGTGTCACAAAGGGTGTTTTCTGTCCTCCATTTTCTGGAAGATTTCATTTGAAATACATAATTCATCCGGCTGGTATTTTTACGTCTCTCTCGTGCGTTCTGCATGCAGGTCGTCTGTGCCACTTAGCCTTAGTGCTGGAGCGACCCAAGGCCCAGGAGCACTCAGGATACTTCACTCCATCTTCCTGCCTCCATCTTCTGGGTTTGCTCATTACTGCGCTTTCCCAGGCCGCAGACATCTTTGCTGCATTATGTATTAGAGGCAGAACTTGGCATGGAAATGGGATGCAGTGCCACAGCTAGTGCTGATGCGTTTAGCTCGCAAATAACAATGCATTTCCAGAGGATGCTTTTTTTGGGATGTGATTTGATATCTTTGGGCATGCGGGCTTCAGCAGACGTGAGGGAGAATGTTGTGGATCAGGGTGAAGGGAGTGGGTTGGCTGATAAGAGACAGTAATATTTGCTGCTCCACTGCGGCCCACGCCTTGCTAACGCTAGCAGGCATGTGCGCTGATACACACGCTAACATGCGCACACACTCTGAACGTGTGTCTGCTTCCTGTGGGCAGAGGGAAGAGATTCAATGCGGTCTTAACTGATCGGACCGCTGATGTTTCCTGGCCTTCGTACGGCCCAAGCCATGGAGAGTTACTCATATTCCTAGAGGGAGGAATGTTGTGTTTTTTTTTTTTTTTGGGTAGTATGTTATTTTCCGCTTATGAATTATTCACTATTGTGAGTTCGCCGTATATATATCAGATTTGTGTCAGCGTCTGCTTTTCTCTGACAGGGTTCCCACTCGTCCTGGAAAACCTGGAAAATTGATGACAATTTTTCCAGTCCTGGAAAACACATGGAAAATTAGAGAAAATGTCGTTGTTGTCTGGGAAAATTCTTTAAAAAAAAGTTATTTCTTTAGCCGAGTATAAAGATTTTATCGCTGGCCCAAACAATCAGCGCTAGTTGCAGAAAGCACATGTTCAGGAATGCTGAGTTTGATGCGTGTGAGTTGTATTTTGAATAATGATGTTTAGTCTTGTGTTGCCACTTGCAGCCGTTAGCTAATGCTATTAAAGGATTAGTTCACTTTTAAATAAACTTTAGCTGATAATTTACTCACCCCCATGTCATCCAAGATGTCCATGTCTTTCTTTCTGCAGTTGAGAAAAAATTAAGGTTTTGGATGAAAACAGTCCAGGGGTTTCCTCCATATAATGGACTTCAATGGGCTCCAAACGGTTCAAATGACAGTTTCAGTGCAGCTTCAAATGGCTTTAAACGACACCAGATGATGAATAAGGGTCTTATCTAGACAAACCATCAGTTTCTGTGAGAAACCCAGCAGTATTTATGCTATTATTTTACCTCTTATCAGACGAGCGTGATCATCTCTGAGCTCCGCCATAACTTCCGCTAAGTGAGGTCAAAATACAAGCCTGGTCATAGATATATCGATCGCAGATGCTTCATTCTACTGATCCGTGCAGTCGCTAATGAGGCATCTACATATACATCTATGACCACGCTCGTATTTTGACCTCACTTAGCGGAAGTTATGGCTGAGCTCAGAGATGATCACGTTCGTCTGATAAGAGGTAAAATAATAGCATAAATACTGCTGGGTTTCTCTCAGAAACTGATGGTTTGTCTAGATCAGACCCTTATTCATCATCTGGTGTCGTTTAAAGCCCTTTGAAGCTGCACTGAAACTGGCATTTGAACCGTTTGGAGCCCATTGAAGTCCATTATATGGAGAAAAATCCTGGACTGTTTTCATCCAAAACCTTCATTTCTTTTCAACTGCAGAAAGAAAGACATGGACATCTTGGATGACATGGGGGTGAGTAAATTATCAGCTAAAGTTTATTTAAAAGTGAACTAATCCTTTAACTGTTCAAATGTATTCAGTGAATGTTAACTCGTAAGCTGCTACCTAATCACATAATTTTGATATAAAGTCACATTTGTGTGTTATAAAGTCAGAAATTCTGACCTTTTCTTCACAATTGACCTCTTTTCTCAGAATTGTGAGATCTAAACTGCAATTGCAAGTTATAAAGTCCAATTCTGAGGAAAAAAGAATCGCGACAACTTTCGCATTTATATCACAAATATGTAAACTCGCAATTGCGAGAAAGTTAGAATAGCGAGATAAAAAGTCACAAATACCTTTTCTTTCTATTCTGGGGTGTAAACAAGCTTCCATAGTCATAATCAGTGTTGGGGAAAGTCACTTTGAAAAGTAATGCATTACAATATTGCGTTACTCCCTTAAAAAGTAACTAATTGAGTTACTTTTTAAGAAAAGTACTGCGTTACATTACTTTTGCGTTACTTTTTCTCGCCTGGGCTGGGCTTGTTTTTGTTTATAACAAAAAAAGTTATATTTTTGTGCAATGGTAAAGACCTCTTCATACCAAAATGTAAATAATAAACCCCAGGCTGAGGTAAAAATGCAGATTCCCTCATGAACAGTAGAGGGCGCAGCTCTGGATAATGTAGAATAGGACGCAGGAGAAAAAGTTACACCAATAAAAATAAAAAAATCTAGTAATTTCCATCATCAAAGGTCAGCAGCAAGACATTGGTAAATTAAATATAAAGGTAGATTATGCATAAAAATAGTTGTTTTATTTCACATTTAATTATTGGAGGCTTGCATAGTATTCTGATTTTGACTGATTTTATTCATTTTGAGGAGGACAGAATCTTTATTGTGCAAGTGAGATGAATAAATGCTCACATTTAGTCTAGAACTACAATAAACATGTTCACACACACACCTCTGCACTTATTCTTCTCAACATGGAGAGTGGTCAGTCAAATTAATGTGAAAAAGTTACTTTTTGCTGTAAATTTGAAAAGTAATGCGTTACTTTACTAGTTACTTGGAAAAAGTAATATTACGTAACTCAAGTTACTTGTAATGCGTTTCCTGTCGTGTCTTTTCTTCTTAGCAAAGCAATAATGACCACTAACGACTTGAATTAAAATAAAAACGAACTGTTTACTGAAATTTCTTTACAGGATTACAAACTGTTGCAGCGCACACACATTGAATCAGTCTCATATCTCTCTTCTTCGCTTCTGCGCGCTCTCGCTCTACACTAAGCATTATGGGTAGACTTTTCTTAAAGCTGAACAACCTAATAAACAGCCATCTAAACTGTTTCCGTTATTATTGAAAACAATGAATTAAACAATAATATTATTACTCTAATTAATTCACAACATTACCCCCAACACTGGTCATAATGTATGATTAAGAGCTCGTATTGAAAAATGCTGGATTGTTCAGTAATGGATGGCTTTTAAAGACTTAGAAAGCAATATTTGGCATGATCCTTGTCTTTTATTCCCGCCGTAGTAAAATTTGAAAATGTCCTGGAAAATGTTTGCTGAAAAAGAGCTGCTCTGAAGAGGTGAAGCGCGGCCTGCAGATTCACATTCTGCATTTTCGCTCATCATTGTGGCTGGTGAAACCGCACCCCCATACTGTCCTTTCATCCGCCGTGCATAAACTATTGACACAACATCCTGCTGGCACTTCCTGTCTCTTCTGCCTTCATTTCCTGTTTTCACTGGGCCGAGAGTTCTGGGGTTTGGCATGTGTGATGTTGGGTTCTTACTAAGGCAATATTGTCTTAAAACTCACGATATGAATATCTCATGCGACTGAGGTGTGGTTTTACTTTCGCTTTTCTAAGCAATGTTGACTTGCTGGTAAGCACCCAGAGAACCGACGATATCGCAAGTGTTTGAGTGAACGTTTCCCTGGTCCCTGTAACCCTCAGTCCCTGACCTAGATTCCCTTCAGTCTTCATTTGAGTCAAACTGCTGACACTGTAGCATCTTTACATATTTTGAGCTTCTTCTGAACATGGCCTTGGTACGGCACTCATTTCAGGGTTTGTTTTTTAGACACTACAGACCTGCTCGTCTGGTTTGGGAAAACTCGTTATTCCGCCTTAATAACTGTAAGGTTATATAAATAGGTTAAAACTATTAGCAGCATTTTATTAAAGTTTCATCTTGCAGGGTTTCCGCCGGTCTTAAAGTCTCATTTCCACAGTTTAAGGCCTTAAAATGTTCTTTAATTAGCGCTGAACGTCCTAAATTCAAAATCATGGCACTATGAAATGTGGACGAAATCGCCGAAACCTTTCATAAACATGTAATTTACTGTATAATGGAACATTTGGAAACAAACCACTTGAAGCGTCAAAATGGGAGATGCTTAGACTGTCAATCTCTCAGATTTCATAAAAAAATCTTCATTTGTGTTCTGAAGATGAACGAAAGTCAGTCAAATTTAATTTAACCATTAACCCTTAAACGCATCACTGTTTCGCCAAACATTCGTACATATTGGGGTCTTTAGCGACCCGGGTCTATATCTAACATGGATAGATCTATACCTGCCGCGATAATATATAAAACTCCTGATATTAGAGCAACAATTACAGAAGAATAAAATTAAACATTGTTACATTTTGGAGTTTGTAAGGGCTCAGTTTGAGCAGATGTTTTATACCATCATCACCACTGTCCTCTCAGAACTCATTTCCCAGTATATTCTAGGGCTGTAAACGAATATTCTAAATTCGAATATATATTCGAATAGTTTTTAAAAAACGAATTTCGAAGGTGAAAATTAATATTCGAATAAATAAAAAAATGTGGGGGGAAAAACGCCCGCGGTAGTAGAGGCGTGGCTGTCTGCTTTGCGAGTGGGCGGTAGCGCGCCTGAAGCCTTGTGTACTTTGGCCTGTCTCCAGAGCGCGAGCCCACGCTGACTGCGCGCGCTCCTCACCAAACGGACGAGGCGTTTATACTTGACACGCTCGCTGTTGTGCTTTTCTTTGAAACGACAGATGGCGACTCGGAGTAATTGTTCTATAAACTATCAGGAAAAGCGTCGAGAAGAAGTGGGCTAATGTACACAGGTGACGATATTTATTTTAGTACACTTCACCGAAAACCACACTACAAAAGAAATCATGTAAAACAGATCAAAATAAACCTTGATATTACTTGTGAGATGAGAACAAAATGTATGTAGAAATGTAACGTTAACTTATACAACTCAATTTATGATATCTAAATGTTTCCTAATTTCACTAAACACTTTAGTGAGTTTTCACTTAGTTTCGTGAACTTTTCTTTATTAAACGGGATTTTTTATGCTTTTGTAGGCTTGTTTTGTAAATATAAGCAACTAATTTGTATGTGCAACCTGGACCAGCCTTACTTTGCATCGCCCGCCACAAGCTCTCTGTCTGCAACACGACAAGAGAGGCCATAACGGAGAAATTAACTTTGTTCATTTGTAAGGACATGAGAGCGATCAGTGTCGTGGATGAGGCGGCTTCAGGGAGTTCTGTCAAGCAATGGAGCCGAGGTACTGACTGAATAGATATTGCATGAATGAAGGATAAATGCACTGCTTCCACTGGTTTGATTATTTACCGTTTCATGTCAAGGAAAAGTTCCATGTTCACCACAGCACAGCTCGCTCGGAGCGTTCAATAATATGCTGTAAAACTTATATTAATATTTGTTTCAATCACTGAATGAAGCCTGCTATATTTGGGACAAGAGTCGCGACCTTAAATTGCTTGCACAAAACTCTTGATCAGTCTCAAAATGTGTGTGTGTTCATTTAAACCGTTATGCGCAGAGAGGGTGAGGGTGAGGGCGAGAGAGAGTGAGGTCTGCGGTCTTTAGCCATTAGTTGATTTACTAGTTTTTGTGTAGGTTATACGTTGTCAAATATGTTTAAACTTAAATAGACTACCTATATAAGTAGTTATGTGTCTTTGTATTCATTTGTCCTGTTATTGACGTAATGCGCGTCATTGATAAAATGCGCAACCAGATGTTCGAATAGTTCGAATATTCGTGCTTTTTTTAGAGGGAATATTCGAATGTCATTTTTGAGCAATTTTGACAGCCCTAGTATATTCTGCATCTGGATCATATTCGCCATCTCACGCATATTCTCAAAACTCATTTTCAAATTCTTCAAAATCAATATTTTGATCACCTACAGCTTCTTGACCAGATCCATCATCAGTGACAGTAATATTTGATTGTGTTCAGCACTTGCTCTGCAGTAAATCTGAGCCATTTCAAGTTTTGCAGATTATTATTATTGTTTTGTTTTCTGCCTGCGGTGACTATGAGTGAAACGTCACTTCATCAGACATCGCCACCTTGTGGAATAAAGGTGAATTGCACTTATTGCGTCATTATAGATTCATTTATTATTGTGCAGAAACAAATATACGTACAATCTTGCACAGCTCGGGTCATTATACAATTTAGACAAAAAAAAACTAGTGGAAAAACAGGCGTTCAATTATCTTTTCTTTTTTTTCTTGTTATATTGTTTAAAATGGATTGATTGAGGAATACTAAGAATGCTGATGTCTAACTTTAAAAAATGAATGAGGAGGAGGGTAGTGAATGTCTCGGGTCACTAAAGACATTTAAGGGTTAAAGCAAGTCCAGAACATTTTTAAACAGAATAAGCTATAAAACAAAACAAAAATTATATAACCGATTTCATAGGGCTCTAAATTAAATTTCAGAAAAAATATGTTCTCCCTCAGGGTTTCTGTTTTCCAGCACAAACACTAAATTCATCCTTAAATCAAGACGCATTTAATGACATGCACAATGACGAAAATAAGCCTGAGAAATTGAACAGAATTAACTGAGTTTATGCTTAAAACAGGAGCAAATATCTGTCATTGGGTATGAACATTACTGGCATTTGAATTAAGTTGTATTTTATGTACACATTGGCTGATATTTGTTATTGTTTTAATCATAAAATCACTTTCACCAGATTTCTTATCTCAAACTTTAAGCTGTTTTTTTTTGTGTGTAAAATGTATTTTAAAAAAAGTTATAGAGATCATGTAGAATCAGTCAATCAGTGTTTCAACCGCAGAAAGACGTCCGTAAAGCAGCTTGTAAACAATGTCAAACAATGTCCATAAACTCATTAGTCAGCTAGAAACATTAACTCTAGAGAGGAGCATTATGATAATTATATGCACCACATTACATAGGATATAGTGCAGCACAATTAATCGAATTTGTAATCGTGATTACAATTACGGATGCCACAATTATGTAATCGTTCAATAAAATGTAATCGCAAAAAAAAGTTCTTTCTACATGTTATCTTAAGTTTTTTTCCCCATTGTTTTTATTTTTAGTATGACATTATAATACCATGCATATTTTTACTTTTTTTTTTATTTAAAGACACCAACCAATGTATGTTTGACTTTTGAGGCTTAATGCTATTAAGCAATAACAATTTCAAGGGAATAATCGACAATTAGGATTTTTGTCATAATCGTGCATCCCTAATAGGCTATTCATTGTCATTTTTAATGTTCTTCAATATTTAATGCTTGTGTGTGTGAGCAAGTTTTTATGACAGCCACCATTTAAATGTTTATATTTTCAAAAAAACTAATTGGAGTAGAAATATGATTATGTAATTGTAAAGTTAATATTATAACTTTATTATTTAAAAAAATGTTGTATACAAATCAGTAAATTCTTACCTTCAATATTATAGTAGGCTAATGTAGTATCAACTGACTCCATTAGTTCAGAGATTTGTGTTCCTGGAGTAAATTTGCCATGTATTGTACCTGATATACATCCAAAATAATCCATATTGAATCGAATCGAAAGCTTTTAATCGAAATTGAATTGTGAAATTTGTGTCAGTACCGAGCCCTAATACCTTCTCTTCGATTTATTCCTTACATTTTCTTTAATTGGTCTTAAAAAGGTCTTTAATTGACCTTCATTGACCTGCAGAAACCCTGAGTTCTCTGAAGCTGGTCTGTTAAACTCTGCTGTGTTTTACTGGGCCTGAATTTCACAACTTTACTCTTTCCTTCAAGTTCTGCCATTATAATGCGGGAAATTCCACAAACATTAATTCATTGTAGCGATGTGGAATGAATGGGTACATTTAATCCACACAGATAAATAGATCGAATCAATAATCTTAATAATTGTTCTGTCATACTGCAATTTTGCAAACAGTGAATCAGCACTACCGCATTCTCTCTCTCTCTCTCTCTCAATACTAATATTACACAAATGGCTTCCCATCACCACCATCGCATCTGCTCTGCATGTAGGAATGGGTATCATTTAAGGTTTTACCAGTATTATTATTCTTGTAGATACTGCTTATTGATCCGGTACTTGTAAGCTCTAGCCTATAATTTATATACTTTATGAGTGAGTCATTGAATCATTCATTCAAGAGATTCGTTCAAAAACACTGATTCATCCAGTAATGAAACAAGTGAAGCCTTTATGAGTGAGTCACTGAATCATTAATTCAAGAGATTCGTTCATAAACGCGGATTCATCCAGTAATGAAACAAGTGAAGCCTTTATGAGTGAGTCATTGAATCATTCATTCAAGAGATTCGTTCAAAAACGCTGATTCATCCAGTAATGAAACAAGTGAAGCCTTTATGAGTGAGTCATTGAATCATTCATTCAAGAGATTCATTAAAAAACACTGATTCATCCAGTAATGAAACAAGTGAAGCCTTTATGAGCTTGTCATGATGACGATATTTGTGTCATCTGAAGATTTTTTCCAGAAATAATGCGTAATTCTCTTCAAAAGGATGAAATGTTTAAGTACCACACTTACTGGTAGCTGAAGGTATGGTGTGTGTGTGTGTGTGTAAGAGTATACATTTCCTGGAGAGAGATATAGACGGTTATACATCTGCAGTGCAATTGGAAAAACAATACCAAGCAAAAATTAGTCCGCTCTGCAATGCAGTTATTGTAGACATTGCTGCATTCAACAGTGCATATATATCGACTGAGCTCCTTCAGACATGTTATAATGATTTACCATTCTGTCTTTTTAACTGATGTTAGTATTTCAAGTTACTAGATTATTAAAAATAGACAATCTGCAGCCATAAATCCACGTTATGTATGGCAAACGGGCACAGAAAGCGTGATAGCAGTAGAAAGCCTTTGTGATTCTGTACCGGTGTCATTACCTCGGTCTATTTTAGAAGACTAAAAGTGCAAGTGCTGTGTTTTTCCATTCCCTTCATCCACCCGTTATAAACGTGTTTGGACTGCTTCTGCTCTTCTCTCCGAGGTTTCAATCACAGGAATGTGACTAAACGACAAGAGAGTGTGTGTGTGTGTGTGTGTGTGTGTTCAAGAGGTTGGGCTGTGTTACATGTAAGTGTTTACAGGTGTTAGTGAATATATTCATCAGCCCCAGACATGAGGAATAATTTCTGGAAAGATCTTTGTTACTGGAAGCAGTGAAAAGTATGCTTGAACAAATCACAAGCTGGCCATATATTATGCAAGAGCAGAAATCTCGATGACAGAATTTGTTGTTCCTCGTTGGTGTTAATGGCATTTGGGCATGTTTGCACGGTTTGAGGCTTGAAACTGGCATGATGGTTCTCCTACTGTAAGTGGACTGGTGAGACTGGTCTAATGAACTGGGCGGCTTATGATATGTGGACATACTGAGAATAATTGATGGGCATTTCTCTGAAGAGCAGCTGCTTTTGTCCAAATGCTGCGGTGACCTTGCCTCAGCCACATTGAAATGTGAACACCGGCCATTTTGTAATCGGTGACAGGCTGCCAAGTCATAGCCTTAAAGAAACACACACACACACACACACACACACACACACACACACACACACACACTAGACTGGCAACTGAGGGCCCCTCCCTCCCCATGAGGCTTTTGGGTAATCTCACACTATGGCTGCTGCCACCAGCAGGCTTTCACATGGGCGGAGCAGCTGGGAATTCACCCAAGGATTCACTTGACCTTCAGGCTAGTAGGGATGGCATAGACGGGAATGCACTTAATGCATATTAAAGAGGGGGGGATAATGCGATTTCATGCATTCTGAACAAATTCTGATTCTTATGATAAACATGGACAAAAAAATGTGTTGAGTATTTCTGTGCCAAACACACTCCTTCAGGATTCAAGGAAGTTTCAGAAAGTTTTTTTTCTCGAGTATGGCCCTGTATGACATCATAAAGGGCGGAATTCCTTATATGGGCACTTCTCCTGGATGAGCACACACACACACACACACACACACACACACACAGAGCGAGAGCGAGAGCAAGAGCAAGAGCTTCGTTCGGGTTACAGAAGCTGGCGTTGTGTTTTTAGACACAAGATCAATGTCACTAAAGAAGTGTGTGTGTGTGTGTGTGTGTGTGTGTGTGTGTGTGTGTGTGTGTGTGTGTGTGTGTGTGTGTGTGTGTGTGTGTGTGTGTGTGTGTGTGTGTGTGTGTGTGTGTGTGTGTGTGTGTGTGTGAGGGAAAGATCACCTTGTTCAGCTTCACACATAACCCAGAGTTAAGGGAACAGTGGATGCAGTTTGTGTTTCCGGAGTTCTGCAAGTGTGTTTGTTCCAGGTCACGTGTGTGTGTTTTGTTGGTAATCGGCGCGTAAGTGCATATAATGTGAACAAGTCCAATGTATAGTGTGTGTGTGTGTGTGTTTGTTCCCGGTCATGATTGGAAACCGCAGGCGTGACTGAAACTGCATCGAATGTGTGTGTTTTGTTGGCAATCGGCGTGTAAGTGCATATAATGTGAACAACACCAACGTATAGTGTGTGTGTGTGTGTGTGAGACTGTGTGTGTGTGTGTGTGTGTGTGTGTGTGTGTGTGTGTGTGTGAGACTGTGTGTGTGTGTGTGTGTGTGTGTGTGTGACTGTGTGTTATTGTTCCCGGTCACGTGTGTGTGTGTTTTGTTGGTAATCGGAGCTTAAGTGCATATAATGTGAACAACACCAACGTATATTGTGTGTGTGTGTGTTAGTGAGTGACTCTGTGTGTGTGTGTGTGTGTGTGTGTGTGTGTGTGTGTGTGTGTGTGTGTGTGTGTGTGTGTGTGTGTGTGTGTGTGTGTGTGACTGTGTGTGTTAGTGAGTGAGACTGTGTGTGTTAGTGAGTGAGACTGTGTGTGTTTGTTCCCGGTCTCGTGTGTGTGTTTTGTTGGTAATCGGCATGTAAGTGCATATAATGTGAACAACACCGACGTATAGTGTGTGTGTGTTTGTTTGTTTGTTTGTTTGTTTGTTTGTTCCCGGTCATGAGTGGAAACCGCAGGCGTGAGTGAAACTGCATCAAATATGTGTGTTTTGTTGGCAATCGGCGTGTAAGTGCATATAATGTGAACAGCAACAACGTATAGTGTGTGTGTGTGTTTGTTCCCGGTCACGTGTGTGTGTTTTGTTGGCAATCGGCGTGTAAGTGCATATAATGTGAACAACACTAACGTATAGTGTGTGTGTGTGTGTATGTGTATGTGTGTGTGTGTGTGTGTGTGTGTGTCTTTAGCTCCGCCCACTGCACGCCTCCACAGACTCGGCTGTTTTCAGAAAGAATCGGTGCAGTGTATCTGTCTTTTATAAATCTGATAAAGTAAAGACTCTTGGGAGATATGAAGGATCAACACTACTCTACAGATACTCAAGATCAACACCAGACTGGCAGAAACTGTGTGTGTGTGTATGACTCTTTAAATTGTGCTAGCTTACTTAAACAGACTATGAAGATCACAAAAGGAAAGTGTATGAGGCTAACATGCCTCTGTTTTCTCCTCAACAGAAAAACAAGGTCCAGAGCGGAAGCGCATTAAAAAAGAGCCCACTAACACCAGGAAGTCAGGCCTGGCGTTTGGGATGGGCATGCCAGGGATCCGGGCCGGGTACCCGCTCTCAGAGCGGCAGCAGGTGGCTCTTCTCATGCAGATGACGGCCGAGGAGTCCGTAAACAGCCCAGGTGCGGGTTTATCATGGGCTTCACGTCCCCGGGGCCAAGAGCAGGCTTCACTAGCTCCCACTGTCCCTGCCTCATGCTTCATTTAAACACACACACCACAGCACTTAATTAGAATTCAATTAAACAAGATAACCCTCATCAATTTCCATTACTTCAGCGAAATGAACCTCTGCAATCTTAATCCACTGTTGTTCATCAGCCCTCCAGGACTGTTGATGGAGCATCAGGGGACTTGTGCTGTTCCAGTATGAATTGGCCCAGTCTAACACGTTGGATATGTTTGTTTTCTAAGCTAGACCAATGCTATTCAATGCTTAAAGGGATGAAAATTCTGTCATTAATGACTGACCCTCATGTCGTTGGACACCCGTCAGACCTCCGTTCATCTTCAGACACAAATGAAGATATTTTAGTGTAAATCTGATGCTCTGAAAGGCCTCCATTGGCTCAATGCACTTTACACTCTCAAGACCCTTAAAAGACACTAAAGACGTTGTTACAAAGTCCATCTCACTACAGCGGCTCTACAATAACTTTATGAAGTGACGACAATAGTTTTTGTGCGCAAAAAAACCCTAAATAACGACTTATATAGTGATGACGATTTCAAAACACGGCCTCATGAAGCTTCGAAGCGTTATGAATCAGTGAGTCGATTCAGCAGTTTGAAGCGTAATGAATCAGTGAGTCGAATCATGATTCAGATCGCGTGTCAAACGGCTGAAATTTGGCGATTCAAACTGCTGAATCGACTCACTGATTCATAACGCTTCGAAGCTTCATGAGGCCGTGTTTTGAAATCGTCATCACTATATAAGTCGTTATTTAGGGGTTTTTTCCGCACAAAAATTATTATCGCCGATTCATAAAGTTATTGTAGAGCCACTGTAGTGAGATGGACTTTGTAACGACGTCTTTAGTGTCTTTTAAGGGTCTTGAGAGTGTAAAGTGCATTGAGCCAATGGAGGCCTTTCAGAGCATCAGATTTACACTAAAATATCTTCATTTGTGTCTGAAGATGAACGGAGGTCTGACGGGTGTCCAACGACATGAGGGTCAGTCATTAATGACAGAATTTTCATTTTTGGGTGAACTAACCCTTTAAAGGTTATTTCTTGCATGTCTCTACTCAAATTTAGCACCTCTTCAAGTAGCTCACCAGATTTATTTTTCCAAAACAAAAGGAAATGCCCATGACCCCACCCCTACAGAGCACTTTTGCATGCCAGCTATTGTTGTGCGCACTCTTTAGTTGGGTCTGAATATAGTGATTTAGTGTAGAATGTCTTCCCTGTGACCACTAAAACATTTACATGGTAGTTTGTTTGTGTGCTTTTACAATATCGGCCAAATCCAACGGGTTAAAATTGTGTCATTTAATGAAAGATTAAATTGGCACAGGCAGAAGTTGTCCGTTTCCCCATGTTTGTTATGTAACACTGCACCTAGAGGTCAGAGCAAATAATACTTAGTTGCTCATGGGTTTAATGGGATAGTTCACCCTAAAATCATTTCATTACTTACTCAACCTCATGTTGTTCCAAACCTGTATGGTCTGTTAAACACAAAAGAAGAGATTTTGGGAACCAGATGTAGTTGTTGGCACCCATTGGCTTAGGGAAGTCAACTTTCTGGTTACCAACAATGACAATGTTTGAGGGGATGAATTAAAATAAGGATGATGTTGTGGACCGCTAACCCGTTGCCAAATCTGTTTTCATTTTCCACTCCTCCCTGTTTTATTTAGACCAGTGGTTCTCAACCTTTTTTTCAGTGATGTACCCCCTGTGAAATATTTTTTTAGCCAAGTACCCCCTAACCAGCGCAAAAAGCATTTTTGGTAAAAAAAACAAAAAAAAAAAAGACTTAAAACATAGCACTGTGCCATCAGTGTCTGATTTATTAAACTTTGGAGCAGATAAACACATACAAAATTCTAACATTTGAAACTATTTCGAACATTTTAAATGATCCATACTAAACTTATTGCAAATATTTCTCATCAATAAAATGTAGTGATTCAAACTAATATAATGGAAACCGGGGACATTTCCTATTTGAGTGGTCAAAATATCACTCAAATCTCATTTGTTATTATATTTAAACTAAATAACAGGGACAATACATTTTTGAATGTTTTTGTTGTTGTTGTGGAGTCCCTATATTATTATTAACATTAATAATTATTATGATTTAGTTTGACTATTAGGATTTTTGGTCTGGATTTAATACAATAAAAAGTTATTGGTAAGCTAACCATTGTACATAAGCAGTTCAAAACAATATTGTAACACGACTTAAAAAGAACACATTACAAAAATAAAACATAAATATGATAAGTAAAACTATTCAACAAATATTTTAACATTTTATACTTTATAAATGACTTTTTTTACTTCAAAAGTTTTGATACGTTTATGCTTGAAAATAATTCTTACTTTCCTTAATTGGTCTTGTTATTTAGCATTTTAGGATTATTTTAAGCAGGAAGTATGTGTATTTTGCACATGTATTTGTTTCAAGTGTATTTTATTTTTTATTTAAGTTATAGTTCAGATGTGTGGTAATCACTGCGTTGTGACTGCGGAACTTTTGGGAAAAAAACAATCTCGCAACTGTTGAGGCTCTGTTATAAAGCACATACAAATTAAAAACCAATAGTTAGTATGTTACTACCTTGAAAGTGAGGTTTCTTTTGATATTTGATGATAATGGCGCTCTGTCTGCTCTTGGTTATGTTCTTCGGTTACGGAAATTGAATAGCCTACTGAATATAAAATTAATTTTATGAACTTATACTTATATTTTCCTGAAATATTTATTAACCCCTTAACTGCCCCCCCCCCCCCTTTTTTTTTTGAGAATAGTCATGAAAATGCACTATCCAAACTTAAAGGGCTGTAATTCAAGAATGATTTGGAATATAGACCTATGTTTGGTCTCGTTTTAAAGAAGACACTTGTGAAAGCATTTCAAAATATGAAAGTATGAATATATATATTTTACAAAAAATGTTTTATCTAAAAATTACTATAAAATCAAAGCCAAATGTCTAATCAAGTTGTGTTCCAAATTTGAAGTTGATATCACAAAAAATTAAGTCCCCATGAGATTTTGTTTAGGCGCTGTGCCAAAAATAGCCACCGGGTGTCATTAAAATTCCATTGATTGTTTTTTGATGCATTTTCCTGTAAATTTCTGTCCAAATGTCACAAAACATTCACCAAATATGGACCCTTGAGACTCAGACCTTTCTGACAATATGCGTTTTGTCAAGATTAGAAAAGATTTAGATTATAAAGTAGTTAAAATACATTTTGTAATACGAAACATGACTCCGCCCACTAGGGGGAGGAGCCCGCTAGAAGAATTTAGAGTACCGTTTCCATGGTAACACAACATCTGATTTCAAAACGGTTTTCACAGGATGAATTTTGAGTTCGTAGCTTTCAAATGATACCTAATTTATGATAATTACTCAAATATATGATATGGGGAAAAAAACACCTGGCGTCCTGCCAGCGGGACAGTGACCGTTAAGGGGTTAAATTATTTTTAAAGGGTTTTTTG
>JARQWZ010009393.1:0-20888 GCA_033150135.1 Gobio occitaniae
GGAGTGGAATTGGTGTTGCGCACAGAAGCGTGTTGAAGCGCACTGCTGTGCTCGCGGAGAGCTGTGGCAGCGCGTGTCGATGTGCTCGAGAGCGCGAGTGTATGTGAGTCAGTATGGTGTGTAATAGCATTTCTGAGCGGCGCAGCTATCGCATTACACTGAGCTTTCTGGCCCGCCTCCCCTCAGTCACTGATTAGAGAACATCTCTCTCTCTCTCTCTCTCTCTCTCTCTCTCTCTCTCTCTCTCTCTCTCTCTCTCTCTCTCTCTCTCTCAACGTGAAAAGTTCGGCTCATTTTCAGTGAATCAGTTCGTTTCAATGAACGGATCCACAGAGATCCCGCGTGGCATGTTTACACATATATTATTATTATTATTATTAATTAATACATTCATAATAAATATGAAATATGGACGGTTCGAGCAAGTCAAAATATATTTTTTTCAAAGATTCATTGTGAATCATCTCTTCTTTCTCTTGAGCTCTAAGCATAGAACGTTATATATATATATATATATATTTGCGCAGTAGTGAACTCGGGGCCAGAGTCTGCACAGTAGTGAACACAGCACCTGAGTCTGCGCAGTTGTGAACTTGGGACCCAAAACTGCGCAGTAGTGAACTCGGGGCCAGAGTCTGAGCAGTAGTGAACTCAGGACCCGAGTCTGCCTAGTAGTGAACTCTGGACCCGATTCTGTCCAGTAGTGAACTCTGGACCCAAGTCTGCGCAGTTGTGAACTCTGGACCCAAGTTTGCGCAGTTGTGAACTCTGGACCCAAGTCTGCGCAGTAGTGAACTCGGGGCCAGAATCTGCGCAGTAGTGAACTCGGGGCCAGAGTCTGCGCAGTAGTGAACACATCACCTGAGTCTGCGCAGTAGTGAACACAGCACCTGAGTCTGCGCAGTAGTGAACACAGCACCTGAGTCTGCGCAGTAGTGAACACAGCACCTGAGTCTGCGCAGTAGTGAACACAGCACCTGTGTCTGCGCAGTAGTGAACACAGCACCTGAGTCTGCGCAGTAGGGAACACAGCAGCTGAGTCTGCGCAGTAGTGAACACAGCACCTGAGTCTGCGCAGTAGTGAACACAGCACTTGAGTCTGTGCAGTAGTGAACACAGCACCTGAGTCTGCGCAGTTGTGAACACAGCACTTGAGTCTGCGCAGTAGTGAACACAGCACCTGAGTCTGCACAGTAGTGAACACAGCACATGAGTCTGCGCAGTAGTGAACACAGCACCTGAGTCTGCGCAGTAGTGAACACAGCACCTGAGTCTGCGCAGTAGTGAACACAGCACCTGAGTCTGCGCAGTTGTGAACACAGCACTTGAGTCTAAGCAGTAGTGAACACAGCACCTGAGTCTGTGCAGTAGTGAACACAGCACCTGAGTCTGCGCAGTAGTGAACACAGCACCTGAGTCTGCGCAGTAGTGAACACAGCACCTGAGTCTGCGCAGTAGTGAAAACAGCACCTGAGTCTGCGCAGTAGGGAACACAGCAGCTGAGTCTGCGCAGTAGTGAACACAGCACCTGAGTCTGCGCAGTAGTGAACACAGCACCTGAGTCTGCGCAGTAGTGAACACAGCACTTGAGTCTGCGCAGTAGTGAACACAGCACTTGAGTCTGTGCAGTAGTGAACACAGCACCTGAGTCTGCGCAGTTGTGAACACAGCACTTGAGTCTGCGCAGTAGTGAACACAGCACCTGAGTCTGCGCAGTAGTGAACACAGCACCTGAGTCTGCGCAGTAGTGAACACAGCACCTGAGTCTGCGCAGTAGTGAACACAGCACCTGAGTCTGCGCAGTAGTGAACACAGCACCTGAGTCTGCGCAGTAGTGAACACAGCACCTGAGTCTGCGCAGTTGTGAACACAGCACTTGAGTCTGCGCAGTAGTGAACACAGCACCTGAGTCTGCACAGTAGTGAACACAGCACCTGAGTCTGCGCAGTAGTGAACACAGCACCTGAGTCTGCGCAGTGGTGAACACAGCACCTGAGTCTGCGCAGTAGTGAACACAGCACCTGAGTCTGCGCAGTAGTGAACACAGCACTTGAGTCTGCGCTGTAGTGAACACAGCACTTGAGTCTGCGCAGTAGTGAACACAGCACCTGAGTCTGCGCAGTAGTGAACACAGCACCTGAGTCTGCGCAGTAGTGAACACAGCACCTGAGTCTGCGCAGTAGTGAACACAGCACCTGAGTCTGCGCAGTAGTGAACACAGCACCTGAGTCTGCGCAGTAGTGAACACAGCACCTGAGTCTGTGCAGTAGTGAACACAGCACCTGAGTCTGCGCAGTTGTGAACACAGCACTTGAGTCTGCGCAGTAGTGAACACAGCACCTGAGTCTGCGCAGTAGTGAACACAGCACCTGAGTCTGCGCAGTAGTGAACACAGCACCTGAGTCTGCGCAGTAGTGAACACAGCACCTGAGTCTGCGCAGTAGTGAACACAGCACCTGAGTCTGCGCAGTTGTGAACACAGCACTTGAGTCTGCGCAGTAGTGAACACAGCACCTGAGTCTGCGCAGTAGTGAACACAGCACCTGAGTCTGCGCAGTAATGAACTCGGGGCCAGAGTCTGCGCAGTAGTGAACACAGCACTTGAGTCTGCGCAGTAGAGAATAGTGAACTTGGGACCCAAAACTGTGCAGTAGTGAACTCAAAAAATTAATTTGAAGTGTAATTTGATTGCTTAGTTTGTCTCAGATCCTATTAGATTGCACAGAGAGGGCGGGTTTATGACCTATACTGTGACCAGCCACCGGGAGGCAATCAAAACGTTTTGGCTTCACTTTTCAGGACGTGTGCGGCACACTTGGTTCTAAGCGCTGAGAGTCTAATTTATTCGTTTCAATGAGCAGGACCATAGAATGTCAGAGCGTGGAATTTTATTATTATGAATTATTATTTAATTTTATTATTATAACTAAATAAATGTGAACAACTCAAGCGATTAATTTATAGATTTGTTTATCCGTTAATCCGTTTGAATCATCCTTCTTTCGTGTATACGCCTACTTAGGTTCATTTGAGCGAATCGTTTAATTTCAATGAATTGGTTCAAATTAATTAGTCAATTTGGCAATTTCTCAAACGGGGATCACATAACTGGTGCATTTTAGCCTACGCGTTTTTATTTGTAATGAAATCCACTATTTCTAATAAGTAGGATAATGTAAAGTATAAAGCACAATGGTAAATTATTCATTTTATTGTCTTAACAAGCATATTTGCTGAATGGAGCAATTGAACAATCAGAGGTTTTACATAGCCATGTGCTAATAACTCTTATCACTGTTTTTGAACAAGACAAATTGTTAATGTTCTCTCTAAGAGTCATGTGACGCACAGATGCATAACCGTTTCAAAACAATGATTCATTTGTGAATCCGACATCAGCACTCTCCCTCTCGCTCTCTCTCACACACACACACACTTGTGTACCTCATCAGTTGCCAGTAACTCAGACGCACACTCACACACACACTCACACACACACACACACACACACACACACACACACACACACACACACACACACACACACACACACACACACACACACACACACACACACACACACACACACACACACACACACACATTCAAAGCTACAGTGCATGTTATTTTTGGATTTTGACTGGCCTTCCCTCTCTAGCAATAATACACAGCCTGAAATGCAATTAACTTTTGAGATATCATATGACATGATGAAACTATGATAAATTGTACAAATTCAAGATCACCTTTCTAGGAAGATGACTTGCACGCGATACAAATGCAAAGTTCACAGTCTTGCCCACGTGTATAGTAATGGTCATCGTGATATGAGGCAATGTGTGCAATGCACAATTAGGCTACATGAGGCAATGTGTGGCAATGTTTATTTCATGTTCTGCCATAGCATAGAAGTCATGGCGTGATTTGACCTGCAGGGGGACAGACCTGATCGCACACGACCTGAACAACACGGGTCGTCAAGGGCAGAGCAGGAGCATAGCCAGATCTGTCGACCTTCACAGCAGTTGGACTAGATTAATGTCTAGTGCATAGCCATTCCTTCCTGATGAACTAACATTTCACGGTTTCTTGTTTCAAAAAATCTCGTCCGTTTAGACTGTTAAAGCATACATTGAGGATTTCATTTTTCGTCTACCTCACTTATGCACAATGCTTATGTTCAGAAGAGAATACTCTTATTATATGTGCAGTATAAATGCACAGCATAAAATACCTAAATCACCTGCTACATTTGCCAAAGTACAACAGAACATACTTCCTAGAATGCATTGTGTTCAACCTTCCCTTTCGGATTGAACTGAAAGTAATTACTCCACATTATCTCTTTTTTCACTCCTTAGTTGAGAGAAAAGTTAAGACTTGAACTGAAATATACATGCAAGACAATTTAATTTCCGAGATGATAACTGGTGACGTTATGAGATTGTCAACATAGCATACAATCTTGAACTTACAGTAAATCTTAGATGTTTAACTACTTTTTATTTAAAAATGTTTACAGTATTCAGTCTCATAATGTTCCATACTTTAAAGCCACAACATGCATGTTTTTTGTGCATAACGCACAATTTAAGGATCAAAAGCATGTGTTCTGAGTTCGTTGGCACAGACTAAATGACAACCGTGAGCGAAGGCTGAAATGTCATGTTTCTGGACCGGCGGCCACAGAACAGAACCCACCCCACCCAAGCCAAGCTACAATCAAAAGCTCTAACTACAGACACAGAGGTTTTTTAATGACACAGCAGAGCTATGCCATGCCGAAAATACTTCACTGAGAACTGCTTTTGGGGAGGCCTTCACACCAGGAATTTACAGTAGTCAAGTGGAAGGACAGATTTTCATGCAACACAGCAGTGTTTTTAACATTCAGCTTTACATTTCCTAGATTTTATACATTTTTATGCATGTACACTGTAAAAAAATTATTTGTTGACACAACTTGACTTGGTCAAGTCATCTTGCTGCATTGACTCAGTTAAGTTTAGCCAACATTAGTAGTTAAGTTAACTCAACTTATATGTATTTGTTGAAATAACTTGCAGTAAATTGGGACAACATACTGTATCAATTAATAAGCATTTAGATTTTTTTGTTAAGTCAACTTAAAAACATATTGGTTCAACTTAATTTTTCATGTTTTCACAACTATTAACCAAGTTTAATTGACATAAAATAGTACTTTTTCCCCAACAACACAACTTAACTTTTTGAGTTTACTAGACTTCATTGCTTGCTTTGACAAGAAGTTCTAGATATCTATTTGCAACTTTTAGTTCACTTTTAAGCATACAAGGTTGCGGTGCTTTTCATGCCACAGTCTAAAAATCATAAATAATAATATTAATTGCCAATGATCATTTCAGATATTCTGGCCATATTTGATGAAAAGCCAATCACAACAGATGCACAGTAAAAAAAAAAAAGAAGTTGCTGCCTTACATTTTTAAGTACAACCAACTTGTATGTTGAAGTCATTTCAATTTAAATTGCATTAAAATGACTTTTTCTAAGTAAAATTTTGTATACCTTAACTTATAAAACAGTTAAAACAATGTAAAAACGTATGTTGTCATAACTTGATCATTTCTTTTCAGTGTATGCAAGTCCCAAAGATATATTAGACAAAAAAAACTTTTAGAAGGTAAAAATAGTCATTATAAACTAAATTATGGTTGTTTACGCTGAAAGGGATAGTTCACCCAAAAATTTAATTTCTGTCATCATTTACTCACCCTCAAGTTGTTCCAAACCTGTATGAGTTTCTTTGTTCTGCTGAACACAAAAGAAGATAGAGTGAAGAATGTTTGTAACAAAGCAGAAGAGCAACCATTGAGTACCATAGTAGGAAAAAATACAGGTTTGGAACAACTTGAGGGTGAGTAAATGATGTTTTTTCACCATTTTTGGGTGAACTATCCCTTTAAAGAAACTTTTTTGATTATAATGCATGGTGTCATTCATATGTTTTGTGACTTCAGCTTTAAAGGTGAACTATGTAGGATTTTTGCAGTAAAATATCCAGAAACCACTAGGCCAGTGTTATATATTTTGTTCAGTTGAGTACTTAGAATATCCTAAATGTTTTCAACTATTTGTAAATCGTGAGAAAATTGCTATTTTAACCAAGGAACCGGGACGTGTGAGCTATGCGTGTGAGGGAGTCGCCTGTCGATTGCGTCATATCTGCGTCACCCTCGGTTTCCGGTTTTATTCAGTGAAACACTTTACTCTCACTGCATTGTGAACAAGTGTCATAGCAGCCGCCGAGCGAACGTCACAACTCCCTTTTCAACACACTCAGATATATCTAATACGATAAACAGAATTGCGTTACCTCAAACTCATGACTGGAAAAGATGAAGTGGCGCCGGCAACCGTGTCATAATAAAAGTCCCGCCAGCGACAATGCCATAATAACAGTCCCGCTCTTCAATCGCTCCTGCGGCCTTGCTCAGCTCCACAAAACTCGGTCCTGCTCTGCTTCATACTACAGTAATGTTAATAATCGCATCCATGAACATGATTTCTGCCGAGTCCTATCCTGACTGTTTTCCACCGACTGTGAGGTGACGACCACATGTATCGAGATTCTGTGCTCAAACGTGCCGTCATCAAACTACGCCTTTGTTTTGAACAGGCGACCTCTAGTGGACGGAAAAGTTACATAGTGTAGCTTTAATGTGAGCAGCTTAACCTTCACATTTTATATAATAATGTCACCTTCGGAAATCACATCCCTCAACACATCTCGAAAAGGTTCCTGGTGAGGCTGATTTTGAGCATATCAGTGCATATGTGACGTAAACAAAAAAGGCCAGAGCTTTCCCTATCCGATCTTTTTTCCCCCTCGTCTCAAGAAATATCTGCGTACACACGAAACCACTGAAACCGACTCAAAACGATGTAGTATACATGCCAGACCAGTATGTGGCGCTGTAATTCTGCCACAGAAATACACTAAAAACGGAGAAGAAGAGTTGTGGCTAGAAGGGGTACAGCAACGGTCGGAAGTGAGGCAAAATCTCACGATAAAAAAACGAAATAAATTTGCTACTTACCAGATGTGTTTTATTAACGCATGCACCTACCTCAACCCTAAACCTATCCTTACAATAATGCAAATACAGTAATTAAATCACGCAATATTGCTGTGCGCATGCCCAGCACCCGTAGCTGTAGGCCCAATATGTAAACTTTAGTTTAAATGAAGTGAGTAAAGACATCTTACAGCATTTCGGTTGACATAACACCTTACATATCTGATGTGATAGCACATAAAACAGCTTAAAAAGTAACAAAAAATATAGACTTTTGTTTATAAGAAATCAGCATAATGATGTGGTGGACTGAACCATGTTGTCTAACTGTATGATAACGTGCTTTTATAACACTATCAAGTTGGCTAGATTTTATTGAATTGCATTACTCTGTAAACATATTTTAAAGAGTTACTTTACTTTGGGATCAGTTCTTGAGGACACATAAAAAACAAGAGCCTTTATTCATGCTTAAACTGAGTGCAAATAGGATTTACTTCACATTTTCAAACAGTGTAGTACAGAATCCTTTCTATTATACATCACCACAAAATCATTTCTCTAGTGTGTGTGAGAAACAGAGAACCATGTGTTAATTTGGCCATCAGGTCTCTCTCACTCAACACCCCTCTCTACACAGGAGCAATGGCAGGGCTTCAAAGACAATGAGGTCACATCCTGTTTCACTCCATAAGCCTGCTGTCAGTCGCCACTGTTTGTTTTATCCACTAAAGTACATCTTTGTTTTAAATGAGGTTTTGAGACTTCTACTTTTTCTTACTATACCACCCTAAGGGAACGTTCACAAAGAACGATTGAATAACTTAATTGTGTGTTCACAATAAAAAAGATGTAACAAAAACTCAAAATTGTGACACACAAGAGTGTGGTCTGACGCATGTGGACACAGGAAAACAGCGAAGACAGAATGTAGGGATGCATCCTGTGAGTAATTTGTTTAGTTGAAAGTACATATGATTCAATGAATATGTATCAGATCCTTCATTTTACTGGTGTTTCCTTGTGCACTTCCTTTCCTTGGTTTGCACGGCTGCATAAACACATATGCACACTCAATGTGTGTTTATTGCTTGTGGCATTGCCAAGCACTCAGGGGAACGTCGGTATTTACGCAAGCGCGTGAGTCATAGCTGCTGCGTAACACGTCAACATTAAATATCCCATTCGTACAGCCCTTATTATGCTCATCCACACATCCCATTTCTTCATCCATGCATGGAATCTGGGAAACATGAGTCAAACCATTAAAGAACATTTAATGCTCTGAGGTTTATCGTTCCTATTTCGAGACATAATGGAGCATTAACTTTTAAAATGTCATTAAAGGCACAATATGTAAGATATTTGGATTAGAATATTCAAAAACCACTAGAACAATGTTGTATATTTTGTTGACTTGTATACTTACATTATCCCAAATGTTTCCAGGAATGTTTAAATAAGCAATTTTAACCAGGACATGGACCGTTTCCGTGCGTCGCTTATCAATCATACCTGCGTTACCCTCGATTTCCAGTTTTATTTTGTAGAAACCATGGAAACACCAGAGATGCTTTAATATATGTGTTTTATTAGACAGGTGAGCAACTGTTTGGATCATTCATCGACAGAAAACGAATCATTGTTATACAGCTCAACACAGTTAGTCTTATTTTTTAAATCTTGTTTTCTTGATTTATCGCTAGTACCATGTTTTACCATGACTAATATCGATCTAGCTCTCTGCAGTGTGCAACAAGTGTCTCATAGCCACCGCCGAGCGAACGCACAGAGTAGCATTACAACATAACTTTCAACACACTCAAATAATGTATCTAATATGATAAAACGCATATGCATGACCGGAAAAAGCGGAAGCGTTTGTCTGTGGCATAATAAAAGCTCTGCAAAATCAAAGTGACCTCTCGCGGTGAAAAATTACATATTGTGGCTTTAACTTCTCATACACAAAACTAATGTGGATAGCAGGTTAAATGATTTGATCTTGGTAGAATTTGAGGAGAAACGTTCATATTGAGATTTCTTTTGATTCCAGACTTACAATCTTAGAAATTCTGAGCACAATTTGAGCCATTATTGAGACTGAGACTTAAACTGAGGCATCTGAGAAAAGTTGATATTTGCTCACCATTTGATCTCATTGCTTATAATAAGAAACAGTTGAGATATTTCACTTCTGATTTGGCTTTCCGGATGATACTCAGATCATATTCTGTGTCTGTATCTTAACAAAAGAGTTGATTGAGAAACACAACATTGATTTTTGCTAAACAGACTTTATACATACTAGACGGCAGCAGTAACTCTTATTTTATACATTTATTCTGTGTTTTAGCGTTCCGGAAAGAGCAAGGTCTTTCAGCGTACCATAGCTACTACATAAAACCAAGAGTGGTATTTGTGGCAAAAACAACAAATGTGACATTTGAGCTTCATAGATTTCCATGTTTTCATGGAGTGCATTGAAAATGTTAATCAATCAATAAAGAATGGAAAAGTAGAACAACATTAAACAAAAAAGTAGTAAAGGTTTGTTTTTCACTCAAATGGCACAAACTGAGAACGTGATGGGGTGACATCTATGGGACTGGGTCACTTTCACGGGGATAATTGAAAAGTGATGAGGAACAGATGTGTGCTAAAGGCCTGGTTGGCGGTGGTGCTGTCACATTAAGAATACAAATGAAAGACTCTTTATTGGAGATTAGCAGCAAAAAACAAAACCCGACCATCACTCTCTCTACAAGTCTTAAAAGTCACTCACTTCTACAAGGATTCAAAACTTATGTCAGAAAGACGTTATAGCAGAAATGTTTGGAAACTTGTTTCTGGCATGGAATACAACAATTTAAAACATAGTTGCGACTTTTTATCTCACAATTCTGACTTTTTTTCCTAGAAATTTGCAATAAAGAGTATTAAAGTCAGTATTGCATGATATAAAGTCAGAATTTTGTGATTAAAGTCAGAATTGTGAGATATAAAGTCAGAATTGTGTGATATAAAGTCAGAATTGTGAGATATAAAGTCAGAATTGTGAGATATAAAGTCAGAATTGCGAGATATAAAGTCAGAATTGTGAGATATAAAGTCAGAATTGTGAGATATAAAGTCAGAATTGTGTGATTAAAGTCAGAATTGTGTGATATAAAGTCAGAATTGTGTGATATAAAGTCAGAATTGCGAGATATAAAGTCAGAATTGTGTGATATAAAGTTAGAATTTTGTGATATAAAGTCAGAATTGTGTGATTAAAGTCAGAATTGTGTGATTAGTCAGAATTGCGAGATATAAAGTCAGAATTGTGTGATATAAAGTTAGAATTTTGTGATATAAAGTCAGAATTGTGTGATTAAAGTCAGAATTGTGTGATTAAAGTCAGAATTGTGAGATATAAAGTCAGAATTGTGATATAAGGTCAGAATTGTCAGAATTGTGAGATATAAAGTCAGAATTGTGTGATTAAAGTCAGAATTGTGTGATTAAAGTCATAATTGTGTGATATAAAGTCAGAATTGTGTGATTAAAGTCAGAATTGTGTGATATAAAGTCAGAATTGTGATATAAAGTCAGAATTGTGAGATAAAGTCAGAATTGTGTGATTAAAGTCAGAATTGTGTGATTAAAGTCATAATTGTGTGATATAAAGTCAGAATTGTGTGATTAAAGTCAGAATTGTGTGATTAAAGTCAGAATTTAACTTAAAATAAAAGCTAACTGAATTAATTCAATGCTATACTAAAAAAGCATTGTATAGCATTGAATGCTAATTGTATAGCTCTTCCTATGTAAACCGCTTCATGCTATAGTTTAGATAAGCTCTCATTTGTGAACATGCTCACCCATATAAATTTCCTTTTGAGGTCATTTTCGTACACAAAAAGATAAGACTGTGATGTCTAAACGTTCCTGACACACACACACACACACACACACACAAGCATGAAAAAGTATAAAAAACGCCCCTGCGCTGCCATAAATAACAGAATGGTTTATTATGCGTGAGAACTTCTCTAAGATAGCTTACGAACAGTGCACAATAATTTGTCTTCCGCAAGTGGCGAGACACAGTGGAGCGTCGACTGATGCCTGTCTTTCCTCTAAAAATATGCACAGTTCATTTCAGTGTCCCAGCCCACCCACTGCTCTGCCATCACACTGTAATTTATGCATGTATCCTTGAATCTACCTATCCTGCTGGAGACCCACCCTTACAGTACACCACGTTTATATCACACCTTATTTTTTACACATGGGAAAACATTACAATAAACATGACTGCCGTCTAATTAGCAATAACATTCACGATGAGACAATTTAGCGCCACGGAGACGAGGAACAGAAGGTGTTTATATATATATTATTTTAAACTTAGATTTTAACTTAGATTTTCTGAAAGATGTGGTTGTGGGTGGTGGCCAGTTTTTTTTCCAACCTCAAGGTTATGTAATATTCTGTCTCTATATGGTTCGAGGTTCTCCTACAATGTAAGTCTGATGGATTTACTCATCTGTTTTATTGTCCACCAATGCAGAAACCATGCACTTGACAACTTTATAACAGGTCTTTCAACAGGGCATCTGTGACCACTAGTGAGTCTGTCAATTATTGTATGATTTCCAACTAAATTTAGCAAAAAGTTGAATATATACCAGAAGAAAAAATGCAGTGTTCAGTTAACGACAACCACATCTAAAGTTCAGCTAAATATTTCATTGTGTCCCTCCCTAGAATGCATTAAAGGGTTAGTTCACCCCAAAATGAAAATAATGTAATTTATTATTCACCCTCATGCCGTTCCACACCCGTAAGACCTCCGTTCAATTTCATAACACAGATGAAGATATTTTTGTTGAAATCTGAAGGCTCAGTGAGGCCTGCATGAGCAGCAATGAAATTTACACTCTCAAGATCCATTATTGTACTAAAAACATATTTAAATCAGTCCATGTGAGTACAGTGGTTCAATATTAATATTATAAAGTGACGAGAATATTGTTTGTGCGCCAAAAAAACTGAATAACGACTTATATAGTGATAACCGGTTTCAAAACACTGCTTCATGAAGCTTTGAAGCGTATCGATTCAGCGGTTCGGAATGCCAAAGTCACGTGATTTCAGCAGTTTGGCGTTTGACGCATAGATATACATAATAAAGGCTAGATGTCTCGTCCGTGCTGCTGGCCAATGGAGGTCGACGTCTGCACCTGGCGGCCATCTTGTCACAGGCAGCTCGCTCACTCATACATTGTGTTTTAATGGTGCATGAACTTTTTAAATAACCGTAACTTGCTAAATTTTCTACCGATTTTCAAACTGTTTGGTTTGTTATAAATGTCAGAGATGTAGTTATGACACTGCATACTTATGAATAATTATTCATAATTTGTTCAAGCATCCAGAATTAATGCCACGTTAATAACGTTTGTAAGAAACCAAACTATTTGTAAATCCGTCAAGATTTCAGCGAGATAAGAGTATTTGTGTTCATGCAGATCACTCGCCTTAAATCAGGTACCACAGAGCATGCCAGAAAGCTTGCCTGTGACAAGATGGCCACCAGTGATGACGTTAGAGACTCCGCCGTAAGACATCTAGCCTTTATTATGTAAATCTATGGTTTAACAGGCGATCCAAATCATGATTCGACTCGCTGATTCGATACGCTCCGAAGCTTCATGAAGCAGTGTTTTGAAATCGGTTATCACTATATAAGTCGTTATTTCGGGGCGTTTTGGCACACAAAAAATATTCTCATTGCTTTATAAAATTAATATTGAACCACTGTACTCACATGGACTGATTTAAATATGTTTTTAGTACGTTAATGGATCTTGAGAGTGTAAATTTCATTGCTGCCTATGTGTGACGTACTGCTCTGAGACAGAAGGTAGAAGATCCAAATGCAGCTTTATTAAAGGGTAATCCACACTCGTAGTGATCAAACAGTCAAGAGGTCATAACATGTAATCAGTCCAATAAGGCAAACGAGACAAGAGAGACAGGCAAACAGGTAATCCACGGAACAGGCACGAAATCCAAAACCAAGAGACATGAAACCAGGCAGAATGCTCAGAAATGCAGTATAGACAAACAAGACTTCGCAGTGAATTACAGAGTGAACATGGTTTATATAGGCTGGGGTAATGGGGTAATGAGGTGATGAGACACAGGTGCAAACAATGAGTGATGATGAGTCCGGGCAAAGGATTATGGGTAATGTAGTTTGTGATGGAGTGACAGACCGGGGTGGAGTGCCCTCAGGTGGTAATCAGGGGCACTCTCACTGGTGATTGTGACATAGCCCCGCCTCAAAGGAGCGGTTTCCAGACGCTCCTAAAATTGTCAAGGAGGGAGGTGGAGCGGATCCAGGGGCGGGATGGAGGGCCAGGCCCGTGTAGCGGAAGAGGGCCTGGAGAGTCAGGCACAGCAGAACGCCAGGAAGGAGCAGGCTGGACTGATGACCAGGGTGGCACAGGCAGCCAGGGTGGAGCAGACGACCACCACAGCAGCGCAGGCGAGGTTGAAGACCCCCTAGGCGGATCAGACGACCACCATAGCAGCGCAGACGGTCTTGGAGACGGCCCGGTTGGAGTCCTCTATCGACTCGTGACAGGATGTGGGGCCCTCACTGGGCCCTCACTGAGCTCGTTACAGGAGGCGGAGCCCTCACTGGGCTCGTGACAGTAGGCGGAGCTCTCACTGAGCTTGTGACAGGAGGTGGAGCCCTCACTGAGCTCGTGACAGGAGGCGGAGCCCTCACTGGGCTCGTGACAGGAGGCGGAGCCCTCACTGAGCTTTTGACAGGAGGCGGAGCCCTCACAGGGCTCGTGACAGGAGGCGGAGCCCTCACTGAGCTCGTGACAGTAGGCGGAGCCCTCACTGACCTCGTGACAGGAGGCGGAGCCCTCACTGAGCTCGTGACAGGAGGCGGAGCCCTCACTGACCTCGTGACAGGAGGCGGAGCCCTCACTGGGCTCGTGACAGGAGGCAGAGCCCTCACTGGGCTCGTGACAGGAGACGGAGCCCTCACTGGGCTCGTGACAGGAGGCGGGGCCCTCACTGGGCTTTTGACAGGAGGCGGAGCCCTCACTGAGTTTGTGACAGGAGGCGGAGCCCTCACTGGGCTCGTGACAGGAGGCGGAGCCCTCACTGGGCTCGTGACAGGAGGCGGAGCCCTCACTGGGCTCGTGACAGGAGGCGGGGCCCTCACTGGGCTCGTGACAGGAGGGGGGGCCCTCACTGAGCTCGTGACAGGAGGCGGAGCCCTCACTGGACTCGTGACAGGAGGCGGAGCCCTCACTGGACTCATGACAGTAGGCGGGGCCCTCACTGAGCTCGTGACAGGAGGCGGAGCCCTCACTGGGCTCGTGACAGGAGGCAGAGCCCTCACTGGGCTCGTGACAGGAGGCGGAGCCCTCACTGGGCTCGTGACAGGAGGCGGAGCCCTCACTGGGCTCGTGACAGGAGGCGGAGCCCTCACTGAGCTTGTGACAGGAGGCGGAGCCCTCACAGGGCTCGTGACAGGAGGCGGAGCCCTCACTGAGCTCGTGACAGTAGGCGGAGCCCTCACTGGGCTCGTGAAAGGAGGCGGAGCACTCACTGGGCTCGTGAAAGGAGGTGGAGCCCTCACTGGGTTCGTGAAAGGAGGCGGAGCCCTCACTGGACTCGTGAAAGACCTTAGGGACCTTACCTGTCCATAACTTTACCCGTACCCACCTCAATATCAGCAAAAGTGTTTTGCAATACAATATGAACACAATAAGGACATTGTACTTATTTTTGGAATGAAAGTACATAGTAGTTAAGGCCACCTAATATAAAGTGGGACCAAAATATATTCATTTGTGTTCCGAAGATGAACGAAAGTCTTACGAGTTTGGAACAACATCAGGGTGAGTAACAATCCCTTTAAAAAGTGAAGGCAGCTTACTTGGGTTTGGAACAGAGTCTTGATTATACACAGGCCTGTGAGTGTATATCAGCACTCTGACCATTTGTGGATAGAGTATCTAGACCGTAATTAAAGTAGTTAGTTTACCTTAAGAGGATAATAAAATATTCATTAGTAGATTCATTTAGTAATGGCTGTTGACTGCCAATGGCCAGAGAAAGTGCCAGATATGACTATGTTTGAGAACGAGAAAGATCTTTATTACAGTGCATCCGGAATGTATTCACAGCGCTTAATTTTTTCCACATTTTGTTATGTTACAGCGTTATTCCAAAATTGATTAAATTCATAATTTTTGTTCCTCAATTCTACAAACAATACCCCATAATGACAACGTGAAAGTAGATTGTTTGAAAACTTTTCAAATGTATTAAAAATAAAAAAATAAAATAAAATTACATGTATATAAGGATTCACAGCCTTTGCTCAATACTTTGTTGAAGCACCTTTGGCACCAATTACAGCCTCAAGTCTTTTTGAGTATGATGCTACAAGCTTGGCACACCTATTTATTGGGCAGTTTCACCCATTGTTCTTTGCAGGACCTCTCAAGCTCCATCAGGTTGGATGGTGAGTGTCGGTGCACAGCCATTTTCAGATCTCTCCAGAGATGTTCAATCGGATTCAAGTCTGGGCTCTGGCTGGGCCACTCAAGGACATTCACAGAGTTGTCCTGTAGCCACTCCTTTGTTATCTTGGCTGTGTGCTTAGGGCCGTTGTCCTGTTGGAAACTCGCCCCAGTCTGAGGTCCAGAGCGCTCTGGAGCAGGTTTTCATCAAGGATGTCTCTGTACATTGCTGCATTCATCTTTCCCTCGATTCTGACTAGTCTCCCAGTTCCTGCCACAGAAAAACATCCCCACAGCATGATGCTGCCACCACCATGCATCACCTTAGGGATAGTATTGGCCAGGTGATGAGCGGTGCCTGGTTTCCTCCAGACATGACACTTGCCATTCAGGCCAACGAGTTCAAATCTTAGTTTAATCGGACCAGAGAATTTTGTTTCTCATGGTCTGAGAGTCCTTCAGGTGCCTTTTGGCAAACTCCAGGCAGGCCTGATTGGTGGAGTGCTGCAGAGATGGTTGTTCTTTTGGAAGATTCTCCTCTCTCCACAGAGAAATGCTGGAGCTCTGTCAGAGTGACAATCGGGTTCTTGGTCACCTCCCTGACTAAGGCCCTTCTCCCCCGTTTGCTCAGTTTGGCCAGGCGGCCAGCTCTAGGAAGAGTCCTGGTGGTTCCAAACTTCTTCGATTTATGGATGATGGAGGCCACTGTGCTCTGGGAAATCTGCAGAGATTTTTCTGTACCCTTCCCCAGATCTGTGCCTCAATACAATCCTGTCTCGGAGGTCCACAGACAATTCCTTGAACTTCATGGCTTGGTTTATGCTCTGACATGCACTGTTAACTGTGGGACCTTATATAGACAGGTGTGTTCAAATTCAACTCAATTTACCACAGGTGGACTCCAACCAAGTTGTAGAGACATCACGGCTGCATCTGAAACCTGGAAAATGCTGCCTTCGGAGGACACATTTCAAGGTAGGAAGGCGTCAAGGCACGTCCAAATCTAATGTTGGCTTCACTTCCTGCCTCCTGAGATGACTTCATCTTATCGAGTTTTGAAGGCAGCATATATGTATCCTTCGTTTCCCTTGATATCCCACAATCCTATGCATTCCATTCTGTGACTAGATGAGCAAGAAAAAAAGACGGCATCCGAAAGTTGCGTTTGCTGGTCAATTTCTGTGTAAATGTACGTTTTTAACCAACATTTTCCACTTCTGATGTCATTTCTAGCGAGAAATTACTAATGTAGTAATTAAATATTTGTTTAGTTCTAGTTTTTTATTTTTAATAAATTTGCAAAGATTTCAAACAAACTTCTTTCACATTGTCATTATGGGGTAATGTTTGTAGAATTGAGGAAAAAAAGAATGAATTTAATCCATTTTGGAATAAAGCTGTAACATAACAAAATGTGGAAAAAGTGAAGCACTGTGAATACATTCCGGATGCACTGTAATAAAGGTAAAAAACATGATAATACTGTGGTAATTTCTAGAGGTATGTGTGTGTGTGTGTGGACATGTACCATGGTTTAACCATGTTTGGTATTCTTTGAAGTACATGCTATATTTATATAGTTAATTCAGTATAATTGTATACAAAGTACCATGGTATTAGTTTCACAATACTACGCTATAGCAAAACATTACTTTTTTGTCAGGGGTACTAATGTTTTGGTAGCACTTTGTTTACAGTCCTGTTCCAGATGTACATAACTGGGTAATAACTAGGTACTAACCCTGAACCTACCCCCAAACCTAACCTTAACCCATGTAGTTACCTTGTATTACCGGTACTTTCTTTGGTAACAACACTATAAGTACACATACTGTAAAATAAAGTGTAACCAATGTTTCTTTGTTCTTCACAGAGACAAACACAGACACATATGAGCAGCTGGACAGGCACAGACAGACATACTACTAGCCTGAAGGCAGACCAGAGACCTCTCAGCCAATCACAGTGCCCCGTGACCCACCTCTCCTCAGGCTATTGGCTGAAGATGTGATGATGGACGTGCTTTTTGATGGTGACATGACAGCATTCTCATCAGACACCAGCTGATTATATAAGATGTGAAGGTAAAGCTGTGCTCACACTGAAGCTGAGGGCAGAAAACCAACACCATAAGTGACCCCATATGAAGGGCATTTTAAGCAAAACAATATGGTTCTCTGATGCATCATGAAACACAGTTATACTGCTGCTTTAACAGCATGCTACATGTGATATCAACAACAGTGTAAAATACAGAAAATTAATATCAACCAGCATGATAATCGTGTTCTGAGGGGTAAAAGTCGATTTCCTCGATGGTCACTTCCACTCATGGACTAAAAAAAACAACCTGAGGCAACAGTGTAAAAGTAGCCCAATTCCGCAGGGGAAAACCGAGCACACTGTCAACAACTTTGACCACCAAACAATGTGGTGCTCTTGAAAGACTCATCGACTTCTCCTTCAGCTCTCTATCCGTCTCTGTCACAGGAAGCTTCCACTCCCCCTGTCAGACAGAGCGTTTACTGAGCCATCTCAGCACTCATTAACACACTCTCATTGGCTGCCGTTATCAGTGAAGAGTTCCTCAAGGAGGTGCTAACAATGGGTGCTAAGAGACAATTCACAGCTAATTGTTAGCAAACTGAGAACGAAGAAAACAGATAGCACATACAGATAAATAAAAGTTCAGATGGAGTAAGCTTGAAATAAGATTAAGACATAAGATTCATTAGGAATAAGATTACTCGTTTTGTAAATCGCTTAGAATAAGTCTATCTGTTGTAAATCCGTTTCTGTTTTGTTTTACCTCATTGTAAAATGTTTATTAGTTAGCCTACAGTATGTTTGCTAAGTTAGGTTTACTAAAGCTCATAGTTAAAAAGCAAACCTCTAATGCTAAGAAGCTAATAAACTTCGGTGCATGTCTCGTCGAGCACCATTATCATGTGTCTATTGCAACCTGATCTCACAGAATTCCCTGAAATGAACACGGCCCCTTAACTCAAAATCCGTGGCAGTTTCACAGAATCGCCAAAAATTCTGTGATGGGTCCACAGAAGTGATTCCTATGTAAGTCAATGACAGTAAAGAGTAGACATGATTTTATGAATATTTATAGGCTACTTTTATATTTTGGAACAACTAACTCCACTCCTACCCTAAACCTACCCACTCTCAACAATATAAAACACATAACAAGCAAATAAAAGTACAGTCACAGGTATTTATTGCAAAATCTGACCAAAAACAGTATAAAAGTATCAACTCATGTTGCATTCCAAGTCTTCTGAAGTCACACGATGTCTTCATGTAAAGAACAGAGTTGATCTTAATGTTTTAATCGCTGAAATTATGATCCCGCCACTCCGTGAACACACTCATTCATATCTCGTTCAAATAATACACACGACTCTTTAGCATGACGCAATCTGTCATGAGACACACAAGAGCCAATGGCATTTTACAATCAAAGCCGACGTAATGACGCAATTGGTCACGAGACATACGAGAGCCAATGGTGTCAAAGCTGACGTAACATTTCTTCCGGCGGTAAAATTTGAAATGTATTTTTGATCTTTGGCGGATGGACTCGACGCTGCTGATCGCTTTTGGGGATTTTCTTCACACAAATCAATCCTTTGGCCTCTGAACACTTGGAATATTTGTACTTTTTGAACAAATTGTGCCTGCAGTCGTATCTGCCTGTTATATCCTGTTTTTTATAATACACAAATGGGTAAGTTTAGGGAAGGGATTGGGTTACGTGTTCAAAACGTGTCTGAATACTGTAAACAAAAAAAATGAAAATAATTGTAAATAAAATTATGCTGGCTGATTACATCGAGAATCACACTCCATGTCATAATGGCAAAATCAGTTTCATGACGAACATGCCCAACGCGTCTGTATACTGTCATTGACTTACATAGGAATCACTTCCGTGGACCCATCACGGAATTTTCGGCGATTCCGTGAAACTGCCACGGAATTTGAGTTAAGGGGCCCGTGTTCATTTCACGGAGTTCTGTGAGATCAGGTTGGTCTATTACTGGTGGACGATAAATGAATGAAAAAAATCCCACAGATCTGCACTCTAGGCCCTGTTTACACTTAGGATGCTTACACAAATTAAGATGCATTTTGGTCGATCAGATCACAAGTGGACGAAACGGGGGCTAAGACAGTTTTATCTTGTCCACTTTCGACAACTTCCAGAGGTAGTCAAAAACACATTCAACCGGATTGCTTTCGTAGTGTAACGCTCATGTGGTTGAATGTGTTCGAACGGCCACAAAGCACTGCCGACTCTCCGCCTACTGACCTAACGCATAAACATTATGGAAAATGTGCAAGATGGGATTTAAACTTTGTTGGCTATAGCAACAAGTTTGGTTGGAAGACGAAAACTGTACCTTTCACAATGATCTCTCACCATTCCTGATTTATAAATGGTAAATGGACTTCATTTATATAGCGCTTTCAACAGACCCATGGCCATCCAAAGCGCTTTACATTTGCCTCACATTCCCCCATTCATACACCGACGGCGGTGTCAGCCATGCAAGGCGCCATCCAGCTCGTCGGGAGCAGCTGGGGTTAGGTGTCTTGCTCATGGACACCTTGACACTTGGTCAGGTTGAACTGGGCATTGAACCACCAACCTTCCGGTTTTTAGACAACCTACATGAACCACTGAGCCACTGCCGACCATAACACACACTCACAACGTTCGGCGTGGGTTCGGCTGTCAGAGCAGAAACAAAAGCTGATGCTCTGTATGTTTTTCCGTCATCTCAGGTTGCGTTCATACGTAAATTGCGTGAGCTTATTTTGTCCATTAGATCAGAGGATCTTAAAAAAGCCCATACATTTTGCTCGACCATAGACCCTTCCCTCGAAGAAATCAGGACAGAAGTGGTTGAAAGTGGACAAAAGAGACGGATTAAAACACCAGGTGTGAACGGGAATGTCTCCCTCGTCTACTTGTGATCCGATCAACCAAACGCATCTTAATACCAGGTGTAAACAAAGCATTAGAAAGGATCCAAGCCATATCTAGAGAATTGACATTGGACTATTTTGACTTTCTCATAAGCCCCAAGGTCACTGTGAATTTACATAAACATATTTTGTTGATCCCGGAACAACATTGCTGTCCGAAAATGTAGTCCTAACCATATCCCCACCCCTAAACCTAACCCTACCCATAAGCCACCCCTAAAATCAGAGGGAAATGATAGGTGTATAACACTGATGTAACCTTGGTTGTAAGCCTAAACTA
>JARQWZ010009394.1:0-20885 GCA_033150135.1 Gobio occitaniae
CAATCTTAAAAATAGTGGATAAATGTATTTTTATAAATCGCAAATTCAGATATTTATTCTTTGTAATGTGTGAAAAGCATTGATATTAAAAGTGAATTGTTTGTACCTGATTGTATGGGTTTTTTCATAGTGTGATTTTTGGGGAATTGTATTGAATCCAATGAGGGACCAATTTGACCCGGGCCATAAGGAGTGTAACCAGAAATTGAACAGTGCACAAGTTTTAATTTTGGTGATCTCCGACTGGCGAAGTCGAACATCATTAGTGCCGACGTGAATAATAATCTTAGAGAATTTACGATTAGCTATAGCCAGCACTTTTAAATTTGCCTTGATGTCAGGCGCTCTGACTCCCGGTAAACATGTGACTATGGTGGCTGGTGTCTCTATTTTCACGTTCCGTGTAATAGAATCGCCAATGACTAGGGCACTTTCAACAGGATACTCAGTGGGTACTTCACTGAGAGGGGAGAACCTGTTTGATGTTCTAACCGGAAACGGAAAAGCGGTTTTTAGATCGGCGACTATGCCGTCTCACTGTCACCCAGTTTCTCTGCTGCGGGGGCCCTGCAGCGGAACCGAAGAATGTACAGAGTTTACTAAGCTATTCGCATCCAAATCAGTATCTAAAGCTGTTACATCCTCACTACTCTCAGATAAAGTATGGATGCGTGTTTCTAATTCTGAAATCTTCTCAGTCAACCTAACTATCTCCTTACATTTATCACATTTGAAGCCCTGTTCGCCAACGGAGAAGCCAATACTAAACATGCAGCATGCAGTGCAAGTGACAATGACAGGAGATGACATGGCTTATCGTGTTTGTTGATTAATCCAACTTACCACAGTTAATGCTGGACACTATTTACTAATCCAATTCACCACGGTTGTGTAATGAACACAGAAAACAGGAGACCCGGGTGCAGAGATGACAAGCTAACAGGCTAGCGAAATGCTAACGTGAGATGGTGATTTAGATTAAAAGCTAGCAATGTCAAATTTAACGTGATAGGCAATATTTAAACAATGTATGGTGATGAGTAAGTTATATTTAGCAGTATAACAAAGAAAATATATAAAAAATAGAGATTCAAAAGCAAGACTGTACAGAGCTACAACAAGGCAGGAGGCAGAAAGGAGACAGGAGCAATCGATCAGGCAGGAGCAATCTGTGAGGTCTGGACACGGGTGCCATAGTGACCTGCCCCTGAGAAAGCAGATCCTTCCTCAGGGGGATCGTCCAGGGAGGGGCTGCCGCGAGGAGTGTGAGTTCGGAGAACCAGGTCTGGTTGGGCCAGTAGGGCGCAACTAGCAAGACCTGCTCCTCGTCCTCCCTGACCTTGTACAGAGTCTATGCGAGAAGGCTCACTGGGGGAAACGCATAGTTGCGTACTGCATCCGTGCCGAGGGTGCCCCGGTCAGGGACAGCCCAAAGGGCAAGACTTTGTACAGAAAAAAGCGTAATAAAACATTTGAAGTAAAAAAAAAAAGTGTATTTATTACTTATATAGTAGTATAAACTTTAAAATATTAAATACAATTATAAAATGTTAAAATATTTGTTAAATAGTTTTATTTATCATATTTATGTTTTATTTTTGTAATGTGTTTTTGTTAAGTCATGTTATAATATTGTTTTGAACTGCTTGTTAGTTACAATGGCAACTATTAACTGTTTTCATAGTTTTTTTTTTTTGCGGGTGCGTTGAATTGTAGCTATTAAATCCACATAAAAATCCTAATAATCAAACTAAATCATAATAATTATTAATGTTAATAACAATATAGGGAGCCCACAACAACAAATAAACAAACAAAAACATTTAAAAAATGTATTGTCCTGTTTTTTAATTCAAAGATAATAACAAATTAGATTTTAGTGATATTTTGACCACTCAAATAGGAAATGTCCCCGGTTTCCATTTCAGAAATCTGGTCACCTTACCTAAACCACATATTAATTTTTAATATAGGCCTATAATTTTTTTAAATCTAAACGAAAAGAGGCAGGGTTGTGTTTTATACTTCGTTTTGTTATAAATATATAAGATAATCAATATAGCTATGCGTTGGCTGAACGACATTTGTGTGGCTAATATGTTTAAGAAATGTTTTGTAAAAAAAAATTAAAAGAGGCAGTGGTGTTTTATGACATATTTAGTTTTATTGTAGCCTAAAATATACGTTTCTCTATACGAAGTACGCAAACTTCTGACTTGCGTCCGTGGTAGTTCAGGCTTGCCAAGTTCAACTCCTGAACGAACTCCCGAGGACGGGAGGACAATTATAGTCCGGTACTCTGCTTGGAACAGCAGCGTTCTTGATAGTGTTATTCAGTGTATATAAGTATATTTTAGGCTACAATAAAACGAAATATATGATAAAACACAACTCTGTCTCTTTTCATTTTCATAAAAAAAAATTAAACATATTATAGCCACACAAATGTAGTGCAGGCAATGTATTATCTTGCATGTATATTTATAACAAAACGAAATAAAAACCCTGCCTCTTTTCGTTTACATAAAAAATAAAATAATAATATGTGGTTCAGACAAGTGTGCATATACACTCACCAAAAGGATTATTAGGAACACCATACTAATACTGTGTTTGACCCCCTTTCGCCTACAGAACTGCATTAATTCTACGTGGCATTGATTCAACAAGGTGCTGAAAGCATTCTTTAGAAATGTTGGCCCATATTGATAGGATAGCATTTTGCAGTTGATGGAGATTTGTGGGATGCACATCCAGGGCACGAAGCTCCCGTTCCACCACATCCCAAAGATGCTGTATTGGGTTGAGATCTGGTGACTGTGGGGGCCATTTTAGTACAGTGAACTCATTGTCATGTTCAAGAAACCAATTTGAAATGATTCGAGCTTTGTGACATGGTGCATTATCCTGCTGGAAGTAGCCATCAGAGGATGGGTACATGGTGGTCATAAAGGGATGGACATATAGGATGGTCAGAAACCATGCTCAGGTAGGCCGTGGCATGTAAACGATGCCCAATTGGCACTAAGGGCCCTAAAGTGTGCCAAGAAAACACCCCCCCCCCCATTAAACCACCACCACCAGCCTGCACAGTGGTAACAAGGCATGATGGATCCATGTTCTCATTCTGTTTACGCCAAATTCTGACTCTACCATCTGAATGTCTCAACAGAAATCGAGACTCATCAGACCAGGTAACATTTTTCCAGTCTTCAACTGTCCAATTTTGGTGAGCTCATCCAAATTGTAGCCTCTTTTTCCTATTTTTAGTGGAGATGAGTGGTACCCGGTGAGGTCTTCTGCTGTTGTAGCCCATCCGCCTCAAGGTTGTGTGTGTTGTGGCTTCACAAATGCTTTGCTGCGCTTCAACAAATGCTTTGCTGCATACCTCGGTTGTAACGAGTGATTATTTCAGTCAAAGTTGCTCTTCTATCAGCGTGAATCAGTCGGCCCATTCTCCTCTGACCTCTGGTATCAACAAGGCATTTTCGCCCACAGGACTGCCGCATACTGGATGTTTTTCCCTTTTCACACCATTCTTTGTAAACCCTAGAAATGGTTGTGCTCAGACCGGCCTGTCTGGCACCAACAACCATGCCATGCTCAAAATTGCTTAAATCACCTTTCTTTCCCATTCTGACATTCAGTTTGGAGTTCAGGAGATTGTCTTGACCAGGACCACACCCCTAAATGCATTGAAGCAACTGCCATGTGATTGGTTGATTAGATAATTGCATTAATGAGAAATTGAACAGGTGTTCATAATAATCCTTTAGGTGAGTGTATATGATTATCACTGTAAAATGAAATATGACATAAAACACAACCCAGTCTATTTTTGTTAAATGTCAGTTTATGTGTTTAATAGCCTAAACATATAAAGTTATGAAACTTCACTTTGCCCTCAGTCAAAACGATTTGCCAGGGAATAAATTATAGATTCATTAGACCAAAGATTGCCCAGACAAATTATATCTGAAGACATCAGAGCCAGCATCAGACGTCAGAAGGACTAGCAGAGTTAAGGCTGCTCTCGAGCGCTGAGCACTCCGCTGATCGTCTGGATCTCACAACTCCGAAAACGCCAGATCAAATTTTCAAAAAGGCGCTCTCTTTATAAATAGACCACAGATTTGAGCTTTAAACAAGTACATTCTCGCCTGAAAAAGTCTTAAAACTACATTTTGTGAAACATTAACAGTAGTATTTTTAAATTACGCAGGGTTTCTTGCTATTGACGCTTGCTGGTTGGTGCGAGATGTATTCTGGGATACCGGTCTGTCTGAAGTCCACACAAGTCACCTTCTGATGCATCCTCGATTAAAGGGGCGGATCAAGGACACATCCGGGCATTTGAACTGTACTTGGCTAGATGTGAACTTTGAATTTGAACAGTACTTGGGCATCGACTGATGACGTTTCACAATTGACGATTGATGGCGATTCCTCCCGTCCTCTTGAGTTCGTTCTCCCGAGTCGAACTTGGCAAGTCTGAACTACCAAGGACGCAAGTCAGAAGTTTGCGAACTTGGTATTGAGAAACGGCCAGGGTGTGTGATGAGACATTATATAGACAGGTGAAGTGACTGCAGCTGTTGGTGATGATCAGATAAGTGGTAATCAGTGACCAGCGCCTCCAACACAACCAAACACACACAGAGAGAACGAGACAGTGAGTTCATGAACTATGACATTCACTAACCATACAGGTCTGAGCCAGTTTTAAGAAATTTTGACGTGCTCTGACATTTGTGCTTTCCTCAGTTGCTTATAAACATATTAATGGCAAACGTGTCAATACACTGTATTCAGCACAAACTAGGCTAACATAATATGTGATCAACATGTACAGTATGTATTTGTATTTTTGTAGTTTGTATTTTTGAGAGAATAATGTTTATGCGTGGTTATTAAAAAAAACAAAAACAAATTAAATCACAGAAATAAGGCCATAAAACACGTTAAATAAGTGTCCACAATACCTTTGACAAATGTTGCCTAGAGTTTTTGCTTCAAAAGTATGTAAAAAACATTGTGCCTATTCATTCACATAAAATAATACATTGTTTTAAATTCTGTAAGACTCTTTTTGTTGAGAAGACAAGAACCGCATAATGAGCTGCATAATGAATGAGCCGTTAAAGGTGCCATATAATGCATTGATAGAATATTTTAAATTGTTCTCTGATATCTACATAGAAGGTATGTGGCTTAGGTAAGGGCAAAAATACTCCAGGTACGGTTTTACATGTCCATTTACAACCCTAGGATTTGTCCCTAGAATTAAATGGTCTGTTTTGCCTTATTTGGAAGGGTCATGAATAATAATGTTGAGCTCTGCTCTGATTGGCTGTTGCACAGCAAGGCTCATTTCAGCAGTTCACACAAGTGCAGTTATTCAGCAAACACAATTGCAAACAGCACACACGGCTCGTGAGTCATGACAGAACCAAGCGGCAACCTCCCCAGTTTCTCTTGAAGCCAATGCGGAAGTGACTTAAACTGCAATTCATCGACTGGCCGCTAGAGACAGCCTCCAGATGGGAGCAGAATCTCATTGAGCCCCATGTTAAAATGTCCAACTTTACAGCAGAAAAAAACATGTTTACAGCCTGGAACAAATTGTTGTTTTGGTCTATATATCTAATATTGCCCTTCATGACAAATGTGAGGTGGGTGATTTTTTTTTTATTACTCATTCGTTTACATTATATAAAGCCTTAAAGTTCTGCATAATTAAGGGCATGGCCACTTTGAGTGACAGGTTGATTGCCATTTGTCTGCTGCTTAGTGATCACGTCACCTCAGCTCTGCCCACGTCCCGCCTCTTTGCCCATTCTCTGTTATCCAGAAGTGACGCGCTGCCAAGAAGGCAACGGCCAGACATCTATCCTAACTATCTGTTACTGTCTATACCTATCCGTCAATATATCTAATTTAAATCTAGCCTAAATATAACTAACCAAAGCGCACTATAAATCTCACTTATACCACAAAATCACTGCTATCACAAAATCCCTCTCCTCTAACAAAACCCACGAGGTGGAGATGGATTAACTTCACTTTTAAACTGTGGGGAATTAGGTTCATACAGATGTGTGACTGTGTGTTTTGTTCCCACCCCCTTTCAATCAAACACAGTTTCGACAGGCGCCACCTGATGAAACACTTGAAGCTTCATTTAGCCATAGTCACTATCCTGGTCACACGTTTTTCTGACCAGGACCCGCCCGCTCCCGCAACCTATGTGTTCCACTCCCGCCCACGCCCGCAATGTTTGTGTCCACTCCCGCCCGCCCTCTCCCACGGACTTTATCTCACAGCTTGTGAAAAATGTACACACTAAATATTCATTCAAGTTAACATCCAGAATAACAGACTTTAAACATGATTTCGTTTAAATAAGAGGAAGTAACCAATGCTAAACCAAAAGCACCACACACATGACAAAAACATTGTGTAGCCTATGTTTTTTTATTAGCGTTATAACATTAACTATTAAAAAAATACCGCAACTAGCGGCACCTCTGTTTTTAGGCGGCATACACACTCACCAAATGAGTAAGTTGGAAATAACTGATTAACCCTAACCTAACACAGAGAACTTTGAAAAAAGGGCTATATAATTTTAATCAATGAAATACTCAACGAAATAAATAAAATAAATAGAATTCTTAAAAAAAAGAGAGAAAATAATAGCCAACTAAAAATAAAAATAACAGACTACTTAACAAACAAATTAATTTCATCACTGGGTTGATCACCTTGCTTTGTTTAGCCTACTTCATATTACTATGAAGGAAAAGTATATTGCTGATTGACTGCGGTCCCAGACTCGTGCGTCATTCTTCCAAGATCCGCCCACACACACTGAATGCCCTCTGTGGAGGGGATTTGCTGATGTGTCTCTAGTGCCCATCAGTTCTTCCAGACGTTAGGCACACACACTGGCAACTTCGGATAGTACAGGCTCGAGGGATGCTGCATGGTAGTGTTCAAGGAGTCTGACGGACCATGGCAGCGCAAGTGATGCGCTTGGAGAGGAGTTTTCGGCCTCAAGTTCGTTAGTAGCCTCTTTAAATAACTTGAGAAACGCAACGACTGTTTTTAAACTGTTCATTTATTCATTTATCGATGCAATTTTGTCATACTGGTTATTGGCCATCAACAATGTGGAGATCTCCCCATGCTGTTGCATTATTGAATCTAGCATATCGTGATTTGAATTCCACCTGGTCTCAATGGATTGTATGAGGGATGTCTTCAAGCTGTTCTGCAGTCCTGAATGTTTGAAATATTTTACCAGTTTTTTTGCACTGGTCAACAGTTCAGACAGCTTGGGTGTCTTCGCCAACACGTCTGGGGCAAATGCGCTGGACAGGATGACGTTCAGGATATGCGCAATGCAGTTCAGCCTGGTGTACCCACGTAGAGCAGCAACTATGTTGGCTCCGCGATCAGTCACAAACACAACACGGCCAACAAGCAGTGACGTGTCTATTCCAAATGCTCGGAGTTTCTGGAACAGCAAGTTTCTAATGTTCTCTCCTGTTTTTGACATGCCGTTTTCGAATGGAGCCGCAAATAATACTCTGCAAACAAGAACAAAATCATCGCTTGAGTAATGAATGGTGCTGGATATGAATGACGTTTTATGGTAATCCTCAGTCCATACACTCACCTAAAGGATTATTAGGAACACCTGTTAAATTTCTCATTAATGCAATTATCTAATCAACCAATCACATGGCAGTTGCTTCAATGCATTTAGGGGTGTGGTCCTGGTCAAGACAATCTCCTGAACTGAATGTCAGAATGGGAAAGAAAGGTGATTTAAGCAATTTTGATTTTTGTGCACTAAGGGGCCTAAAGTGCCAGACGGCCCGGTCTGAGTATTTCACAATCTGCTCAGTTACTGGGATTTTCACGCACAACCATTTCTAGGGTTTACAAAGAATGGTGTGAAAAGGGAAAAACATCCAGTATGCGGCAGTCCTGTGGGGCGAAAATGCCTTGTTGATGCTAGAGGTCAGAGGAGAATGGGCCGACTGATTCAAGCTGATAGAAGAGCAACTTTGACTGAAATAACCACTCGTTACAACCGAGGTATGCAGCAAAGCAATTGTGAAGCAACAACATGCACAACCTTGAGGCGGATGGGCTACAACAGCAAAAGACCCCACCGGGTACCACTCATCTCCACTACAAATAGGAAAAAGAGGCTACAATTTGCACAAGCTCACCAAAATTGGACAGTTGAAGACTGGAAAAATGTTACCTGGTCTGATGAGTCTCGATTTCTGTTGAGACATTCAGATGGTAGAGTCAGAATTTGGCATAAACAGAATGAGAATATGGATCCATCATGCCTTGTTACCACTGTGCAGGCTGGTGGTGGTGGGGTAATGGTGTGGGGGATGTTTTCTTGGCACACTTTAGACCCCTTAGTGCCAATTGGGCATCGTTTAAATGCCACGGCCTACCTGAGCATTGTTTCTGACCATGTCCATCCCTTTATGACCACCATGTACCCATCCTCTGATGGCTACTTCCAGCAGGATATTGCACCATGTCACAAACCCAGCAGGCACCGGACGTCAATATGACGTCAGATTGACGTTGGACCCCAACGTCGGACAGACGTTGCATTTTGGTTGAAAATGAAAATCAGGTTGACGTCAGAACACAACATCAGATTGACGTTAGGTTCTGACGTCAACCCGATTTTAATTTTCAACCAAATTGCAACGTCCGTCCAACGTTGGATGTAGACGTCTATCTGACGTTGGGTTCTGATGTCAACCCGATTTTCATTCTCAACCAAATTGCAACGTCCGTCCAACGTTGGATGTTGACATCAGTCTGACGTTGGGTTCTGATGTCAATCTGACGTTGGGTTCTGACGTCAACCAGATTTTCATTTTCAACCAAAATGCAACATCCGTCCAACGTTGGAAGTTGACGTCAATCTGAAATTGGGTTCTAAATTCAACACCAGATTGACATCAAACTCCAACGTTGGACAGACGTTGCATTACATTCATATTGAAACCATTATCTCATTTGTCATCAGCCTGTGGATATAAAAAGAAAAGGATTTAAATGTCCAAATAATTAATAATACGTAACACATTATGAACCGGTTGTCCTAGTTTTTGTCAGGTTCGTCATATCTAATGAAGATGTCACACTGGTTCTATTCTGGTGCTAGATGGAAGGTCATGGGCTCACCCAGATTGCCAAGTTTTTATCTTCTGGCAACACAAGTAATAACATGCAATTCCAAAACCTAAAACCTAAAAATCTCTAAACATTTACTTAGGTCTGTTGTCAATATGTACACAAAAAAGAGAAGAAACAACAAACAACGGACTGAGCAATTATTAGATGGAACCAAAAGCAATGTTTTAGGATATTTCACACTATGAATTCAGTGATATCACCAGTCTGTAATCTTTGTCGTTGCTGCTTCTTCTTCTTCGCCTGTTTTAATCAAGAGATGCTGTACTCGTTCAGGAGATGTGTAATAGCGCCCCCTTCCATATAACATGGAAAAAATATCGTAGCAATAACAAAAGACAGAAAAGAAAAATCACTCACGACTCTTGATGGAATAACTTTTAATAAGGGTTAATCTATAATTATATGCAGTGATATAGAATTTAATGCAGACTATGCAGTAATATTATACATTTGATTACTATTTGTGTACCTGAAAATCTAGTTTAGACCTATATTAGCCTACATAATTTGTATGTTTGTTCTGCTGTATTGATTTGTGCTGTTGCTCGTAATTTGATTATTTGTTCTTATTTTATTACTGATTGTAATATTACTGATTACTAGGGGTGTAACGGTACACAAAACTGACGGTTCGGTACGTACCTCGGTTTTGAAGTCACGGTTCGGTACGGATTCGGTACAGCAGTTTTACAAAATTGCTTTTTATTCATTTTTATTCAATAGTGGTTTAATGAAAAAAATGGTGTCTGTCCTTAAATGAATTCAGTTATAACTAAAAGTTTCTTAAAGATAATGCTGTAAACTATATAGGGAGCCCTTACTTGCATATTGCTATTAAAGATTAACAACAGAGCCCAAACTATCAGCCTAAATTCAGTCGCTATTTATTTTTAGATATAATAATCAACACTCGCTTCACATAAGGCAGTTTTTGCATTAACTTCTAAATCTAATTATTATTATTTTTTCTCCAATTCGTTATTGAAATATAATCATTTAGTGGCTGTAATTTTCATGACAGGTTTATTTAAACATACATTAAACAAGACCACTAACAGGCTAAGTAGTAGGCTATATAATGAATATAGGCTAATATAATGAATATATAGGCTAATATAGAGCATGTATTCAGTGAAAGAGTTAATCTCTCTAGTGAACTCAGCTGTGGACACTGAATGACTTCTGAGGTAAACGAATTCTACACGACATTGTTTACAAGCTGTTTTATTGTCTTTCCGCGGTTGAAACACCGATGGAGCGATTACACAACATATGATACGTTTCAGTAAGTTGTAATGTATCCTCAACATACCTTAAGATATTAATTTATGTTTATTCTTTAGAAGAGATGATCGCGTTCACTCAAGCGCGCCGCGCGCTGCCGCTTGAAGTTGAACTGATACGCGTCTATCAGTCATGTCACATTATAGAGCGTTAAAACGGCATTTATCGTTTGAATTTCGTGATAAAATGGACTGAATACTCAATATGTTCATATGGGGACTCGGATTGAAGTGTGTTCCGCGTTTTAAACAAGCCGACTGTTAACTGTTAAAGATTGCATTCATAACCGTTCGGTACACGCGCGCACCGTACCGAAAGCCCTGGACCGAAACGGTTCAATACGAATACGTGTACCGTTACACCCCTACTGATTACTGATTACAATATTTAAAATATTTAAATTAGTTATGCTAGTAGTTTTTGGAGTCATAACCTTATTTATTAAGGTTACATGGATCAAAAACAATACTGGGCTTATTTTATTTTATTTATTACTTTTTTTTGTAGTGGGGCCAGTGAAAATTTTGGCAGGGCAAGTAGAAAAAAATCCTTATATAAAAAAATGAGTCTTTATATAAAAAAAATATAATGAAAAAACAACGGACGCGTAAGCTCCATGTAGAACGGAAAAGGTGACAATACTAAACAGACAAAATTAGGATTTTTTCTTAAAAACAACAAAATCCGGAGAAACAATTCAAGCAAAGCCTCCCTGGTTGTGTTATAAATAGTTGTGTGATGAATGTTGTTTTATATTTATTTACCAAATGTGCACCTCTTGTCATTTCAGCTCACTGTAGAAATGCACCAATACAAACATCCACCTACTGCGTGCCACGTCTGACAACACCACGTATCCGTAACACGCCCGCTCCGCGACACTAGTAGTTTCGAGAGGTCTACCCCCCCCCCCCCCCCCCCCCCCCCCGAAAGGGGAAACACTGATTTGAGACAAATGTGTTAAAACCAACAAAATATCAGCGTCTAATGATGTTAGAGTTTCCTGTTTCCTGTTAGAGTTTCACAGCCTAAAACCAACAAAGGATCAACGTCTAATGATGTTAGAATCTGACGTCAATATGATGTTGGCTTGAGACGTTGGTTCAACATTAGATTTTGGTTAGTTAATACCACAACCTAAAACCAACAAAGGATCAACGTCTAATGATGTTAGAATCTGACGTCAATATGATGTTGGCTTGAGACGTTGGCTAGATGTTGGATTTTGGTTACTTTACAACACAACCTAAAAACAACTAAATATCAACATCAGCTGATGTTGGCATTGGACGTCAAATTAACGTTGGCATTAGACGTTGAGCTGACGTTGAATTTTGGTCACCTGACGTCGCAACCAAAATGTAACAAATATCAATGTCTTATGATGTTGTGTGCCTGCTGGGAAGCTCGAATCATTTCAAATTGGTTTCTTGAACATGACAATGAGTTCACTCTACTAAAATGGCCCCCACAGTCACCAGCTATCAACCCAATAGAGCATCTTTGGGATGTGGTGGAGCGGGAGCTTCGTGCCCTGGATGTGCATCCCACAAATCTCCATCAACTGCAAGATGCTATCCTATCAATATGGGCCAACATTTCTAAAGAATGCTTTCAGCACCTTGTTGAATCAATACCACGTAGAATTAAGGCAGTTCTGAAGGCGAAAGGGGGTCAAACACAGTATTAGTATGGTGTTCCTAATATTCCTTTAGGTGAGTGTATGTCTGTTGTAATGGCACACCCATACGTCTCAATGATGGTCTTTATCTCCATTGCCACAGACGACTGCAGGGCCTGTGCTTTTGTCGAGACACAGTGGTTGGATGTGGCAGAGCCTCTCTCACATCAAATGTGTTTCATATTTAGCGGCTATGTTAACAAAGTGCTGAACTATGTCAACAAAGCCTTTCCCGGCAACGAAGTCATACGGTCTAATGTCTTTACAACAAAGTGCGACACATTTTTTTGTAGTTTCTTGCTTAACATGAGCAGGAAGTGCTTTATGGGCAAACGAGAGCTTGGTTTGACCACAGAGAACTGTGCAGGTATGTCGCCTCAGGGCATAAGTGCCAGATTTATGTCCGTTGTAAACGAACACTTTTGCACATTTATCGCAACTTATGAAGTTTAACTCTTTCCCATTTTTTTCAGTGACAATTGAGAATTGTTTCCAGATGTCTGACTTGCCTTGCTTTGCTTTTGTTAAGTAAACAGCCTCTTTAATTTTCTTCTCAACTTCTTGTATTGAAGAGGTCTTGACTGCCCACTCCCGCCCGCAGCAGAGGTAAAACCGCCCGCTCCCGCGAGATTTGCGTTGGGTCCCGCGGGAGCCCAAACCCAATGCAGCCCTCTAACTAGGGCTGTCAAAATGGCTGAAAAGCTAAATTTGAAATTCCTTCTGAAATATTAGCAAAATTTGAATTATATTCGAATTCTAAAGGCATCACGGTGATGAACTGATTATTTCAACAGTGACAAGTTTTGACAACTTGACAGCTCAACAATAAACCATAAGAAAACATGAGATCAAGTATGTGAACTTGTAACAGAACACATTTTATATTATTTTACATTTGATTATTTTATTTATTTCTAAATAACTATTTGGTGCACTTTAAAGGGACAAAAATAAAATTTCTGTCATCATTTACTCGCCCTCATTGTGTTCCAAACCTGTATGACCTGTAAGATATTTTGAAGAAAGTTTGTAACGAGGCTGCTTTGGGGGCACCAGGTTTTATACAGGTTTGGAACAACTTGAGGGTGAGTAAATATAATGACAGAATTTTCATTTTGGGTGAACTGTCCCTTTAAGCAGTCATTCTGAACCTTTAATCGCTTTTTTGACAATTCTGAAATTCAAAAATGTTTATTTTTATATTCTATATTATTATGTAATTATTTGTCCCGTTTTTATCTAAATATTTTATTTTAGATGTCATAAACTTTATAAGACAGGATAATTCATTAGCCTATGTACACTCACCTAAAGGATTATTAGGAACACATGTTCAATTTCTCATTAATGCAATTATCTAATCAACCAATCACATGGCAGTTGCTTCAATGCATTTAGGGGTGTGGTCCTGGTCAAGACAATCTCCTGAACTCCAAACTGAATGTCAGAATGGGAAAGAAAGGTGATTTAAGAAATTTTGAGCGTGGCATGGTTGTTGGTGTCAGACGGGCCGGTCTGAGTATTTCACAATCTGCTCATATAGCCTAGCTAAATGATAAAATTAATAATAACATTAATTAGGCTATAATCTATTAATCAACCTGTCTAAAAATATAATAGTTATGTCTGCCAAGCTCAGATAATGTATGGAATATTATATTAATATAGCCTATTACACATAAAAAAAACAATATAGGCCCATAGCATATAGGCCCTACCTTTAGGAGCACGGATGTGTCTGTCAGCGCTGCTGCTTTAAGTCAGACCGTCTGAGACACTAAAATGATTCTCTGCAAAGTGTGCAGTTGGCCTGAGGTTCATGAGTTAATGGACAGACCCATTGGTAACTTTTTTCTATTCAGCCCTATATCTGGAGATCCCCTTGGGTTCAAACGATGGACGTGACGCGAGCTCTACATGTTTTTATAAAACCGCGCAAGTTTACAGCTCCTGTTCTCGAGACTCCGGCGCTTTATTGTGAAATTGATTTCTTTATATTTGCTATCAGTATTCTCCACACAGCAAAAATCCATATGTGTTTATTGAACTATGTGTGGACCTATGTAAAATACGGGACAAATCGCGTCCCATATCAAACCAATACGGGACGCGATTTGTCCCGTATTTTACATAGGTCCACACATAGTTCAATAAACACATACTGATTTTGCAGAGTGGAGAATACTGATAGCAAATATAAAGAAATCAATCATGTTGCCATTTTGCTTATAAATACGAGACGATTCCGTATTTCACGGGACGGATGGCAACCCTAGTGTAACGTTGTTTGTTCGTGTGTATTAATCAAATAATACAAACAAAATGAAAGTAAAAGCGGCAGCCCCTCACGGACGACTGCCGCGCACACACATAACGAAACGTAAACAAAACAAAACTTAAAATCCAGGCCTGGTCCTCTCTCGTCCTTCACTAGTGTCGCTCGTCCTTATATATGCCTCCGTGCTCCCTCATGAGAGGACTCGAGACTGGTGTGCCTCGCAGGTGACGCTCATTCTCAATCAAGCACACTGATCTCGTTCGCTCCTCCCATGTCTTTCGCTCATCCACCTCGCCACACCTAGTTGTACTACATTAACATAAAATCACAAACTGCTATTCAGAAACAATCCACTCACTACATATTGTTCGTCAAAAACACCAGACAGTCAACTTGATCTGCAGCTAGTGCTGAGCGTTTTTTGTTGACAATGTTTCCAGCTGATGAAAACACGTGCTCAGCTCTGATCGATGTGCCAGGTATGGTCTAGTATGCCTTTGCCAGCTGCGCAATATGTGGATACATACCACATGATTTTTGCCACCAACTGAGTGGGTTTTCGTCAGCGAGTAGCGTAGCTTCTCGTTCATACATGTCCATCTCGTGTTCCAAAGCCTTGGTGCTTTCTTCAGCACTGCTCTGGGTCTGACTGTATACGCCATCGAACAGGTTGCTTAAGGCAGACAGCGCAGTCTTTTTTCTTGTGCCCGGTTGTTTTACAACATCAACGCGGTCACTTTTTGACTCCTCAATTATAGTTGTTAACTCTGACAATGTCTTCGCCCATAGCCTACTTGTGTTTTCTGTTCCTCTGGCAAATTGTTTAGACGGTGGAATCGTGGTTCTAAATAGCTTGCAGTGTTAAGAAGCATGAAGGCCTGCTTTTCATTAGGTAACGGCCTTGGAGATCAGCTGCGATTTTCAATTTTATTTCTTTCATTGCTGAGCTGTCATCAGAATTTGGTTGGAGCTGCCTTACAAGAACATGTTGCAAATGTCCTTCCTTTGCAACATGTTCTTGTAAGGGTATTCGGGTATTCGTCGGTTTGTTGACAACGCCTCTGTGGCTTGAAAGGTTGAAGAACGTTCTTAACCTGTAAATAAACAACCTGATTAATTAAAAATAAAATAAATAAACTAAATAAAAAATAATAATAAACCGCTAATCTCTGTTTCAATAGCTCGAACACGTAATTCCCAGCATTATGAGTAGTCACTCCCATACGGAAATGTAATATATGTGCATATATGAAATATCAATATATGCATTATATGCTTATATAAAGTAAAAACATATATGAAACCTATTAGAAATTGGAACAATTCCATATATTGACATATACATTTATCCCATATATTATATATGTTTATGTATGTTTAATACATATTTTGAGATATATGTCTCATATGTGAAATATCTTAATTATTTAGGATATTTAATTTATTTAGTCATATAGAGTAAAAACATAAATGCATATGCACAGCTATGAAACTTATCAGAAATTAGAACAATTCCATATATTGATGTATAACTCTATTCCATATATTATTATGTTCAAATTATATATGTGACAAATTACTATCACTGACATGTCACTGATAAATGTCGTTGAGTCTTAGTATAGATTTTATGTTTATATATATATATATATATATATATATATATATATATATATATATATATATATATACACATTATATAATAATATAATAATTTGTTACATTTATATAGCGCTTTTCTAGGCACTCAAAGCGCTTTACATAGAAGGGGGGAATCTCCTCAACCACCACCAATGTGTAGCAACCACCTGGATGATGCGACGGCAGCCATATTGCGCCAGTACGCCCACCACACACCAGCTGATTGGTGGAGAGGAGACAGAGTGATGATACCAATCGTATATATATGGGGATGATCAGGAGGCCATGATGGACAGGGGCCACTGGGCAAATTTGGCCAGGATGCCGGAGTTACACCCCTACTCTTTATCGATGGACATCCTGGGATTTTTAATGACCACATTAGAGTCAGGACCTCGGTTTATATGTAAATATAAAATATTTTTAATGTTACTTATTACTTCCAAAATAAACAAACATAACACAAACAAACCCCTTCATGCTACACAGAACTTAGACAAACACAAAAGCATTCAGCTACTTGTAACAGCCCGCTTGAAATAAAGAAATTGGCTCTTGCTCTGATGTTTGTGTGGTCCCTTTTTCCATTTATTATCCTTGTTTACCTCCACAATACACCTTATTCGACTCCACAACACCATAAGAGCTACAACAAACAAACAAAACAATATCAGTATTTGCAAGGAATTCTCCGAAATGAGAAGAAACAATTGACTAACAACAATATTACAAAAATTAAGACTATATTACCAATGATAAACAAGTTAATTATGCAAACACATATAAGCATAAAAAATAAGCATAAAAACAAAATATGTCATTTATAAATTCATTTTATATGTGGGATACAACCATATAAAATCCTATATAAGCATACTGAATGTTTGCATAAGTTGTTTAAATAAACGTGCATATATAAATTAGACACATATTGTTTACATATATGGCATTAACATACAGTACCGTATAAAAAAGTCATCATATAAATCATTTTAATATATGTATATATAATAATTTTTCTATGGGTATTTCATACATGGTATAAACCGATACTCGGTTACTTAACGTAACCTCGGTTCTCTCTAGAAGAGGGAACGAGTATTGCGTAAGTTTCCTTACGCATCGGGAAAGTATTCTTTCTTCGAGATTTCTGAAAAACCCAAAATTATCCTTAATTTTGTAATATTGTCAACGCAGTGCGGCAGCCTGGCAGACCATAGCAGGCTATACCAGCGTGCTATTGGCTGCTCTGCTGGCAACTGCAGCAGCCTATCGGTGAGCCCGCGTGACGTGGCGACCAATGAGGCTGGCTTCATTTGCCTACAGATGGGGCGTGGCCACGTGTATATAAGCGGGGGCTCACGGGCTGCATATTCGGTTTTCGTAGTTCTGAAGCGTAAAAGCCCGCGGGGCGCACGGCAAGGAACGCAATACTTGTTCCCTCTTCTAGAGAGAACCGAGGTTACGTTAAGTAACCGAGTATCGTTCTCTTACGAGAGGTTCTCTCGTATTGCGTAAGTTTCCTTACGCATCGGGAACACATTGTCAACGCCGTGCGCGCCTCGCGTACAGCATATGTATCCAGGGAACCGGGGACCATAACACTGCTCGGGCAGGGTGGCCGGTAAGGAAAACGGGCCACCGCATATACAGACACTTCGTTCGAACTAACCGTAGGACACCACCGTGGTATTGTCCGACCGGACCAACACGTGGTGTCCTCGTATAAACGGGAGAAACTGCTTGAGCGCGTTCTCTACCGCTATCATCTCCAAACAGTTTATGTGTAGGAGTTTTTCTCCGCTCGACCAGAGGCCCGAGGCCGCTCTGCCCTCGAAAACGGCGCCCCAACCCGAGGTGGAGGCGTCCGTCGAGATGACTTTGCGGTGTGAGATGGCTCCCATTGTCACTCCCCGCTGGTACCAGTCGGCTACTAACCAGGGCTCTAGGGCTGAAACGCAGCCCTGAGTCACTCTGATCCTGAAGCCTCCGGACGCCCAGGCTCTGTGAGGCACTCGAGCGTTTAACCAGCATTGCAGCAGGCGCATGCGCATTAAGCCCAGCTGGAGCACAGCTGCAGCTGAGGCCATACGTCCCCAGCATCCTCTGAAAAAGCTTGAGAGGTGCGATTTTGCCCGGCCGGAAGTACGCAGTCATGCGCCGAACTTGGCGCGTGCGTTGGGGTGACAGGCGGGCTGACATTGCCACAGTGTCCAGATTCAAACCCAGAAATGAGGTTGATTGCGTGAGCACTAATGAGCTCTTGGTCCAATTGACCGTGAGCCCCAGGCTGTCCAGATGGCTGAGCAGCATTGCCCTGTGGGCGAGGAGCTCGGCCTCTGACTGCGCCAGGATGAGCCAATCGTCCAGGTAGTTCAATATTCGCATCCCTCGATTTCTCAGGGGAGCGAGGGCCGCGTCCATGCACTTCGTAAATGTACGGGGTGCTAGTGACAGGCCGAACGGAAGGACGGTGTATTGATAAGCCTGGCCGTCGAAGGCGAATCGTAAGAATGGCCTGTGACGCGGCGTTATCTTGATTTGAAAATATGCATCTTTCAAATCTAGGGGAAATTAGCCAGTCTCTCGGGCGAATATGCGCGAGGATCTGCTTGGTCGTGAGCATCTTGAACGATCTTCTCATAAGAGCTTTGTTCAGACGACTCAGATCCAGAATCGGTCTGAGCGACCCATCCCTTTTTGGCACGAGAAAATACCGGCTGTAAAAGCCTGACTCGCTCATAGAATGGGGGAAACCGGTTCTATAGCCCCCTTTGCACAGCAGCGTGGCTATCTCCGCTCGAAGTAGATGTGCTACTTCCTCGCTCACTCTCGTCTCCGTACGCGCACAGAAGCGCGGAGGGCGGCGAGCGAACTGCAGAGTGTAGCCGTGCTTCACTGTTCTCAGCACCCATTCTGATACACCTGGAATGGCTTCCCACGCTCTCGCGTGTGCCACACGGGATAGAACGGCCTCCGGGCTCGAAACGCCGCGCTTCGCGGGTTTGACGGCCTGTATAGGAGGGGGGGCTCTCTGCGCCTTACACACTGTATCTCTGCCGCTTTGAGCGGGGAATGGCTTGTGTGTGGCCCTACACTCATCGCTCCGGCCACCCTGGGCGGAGAACAAATGGTGTGTGGCGCGGCGCGTGGCGCCTGAGGCATAATGTTCGCGAAAATGTGTGAGCGCGTTTGAGCGGGCACAACTCTTATGCGTGGAACATGACCGGTAAGAGTGGCTGTGTGACAGCGCGTGTGGTGGCTAGGCGTAGACGCAAACAAGCGGACACGTGACCTAACTCTAGCACTCGAGCGGCCGGTGGCCGCTTTATGTGAGTGAGAGACACGGGGCTTATAGTACTTGTGTGCAGGGGTGAACACAGAAAAGTGGGCACATTTATTGCATTTGAAACACATACGGCGTGAGCCGTGCAACCAGAAATAATGCAACTTTTGTGATTTCTCTGGTTCGCCGTAAAAACGGCGTTTGTAGACAGGCGAGAGGGCAGTTTTGCCGGCTCGTTGGCTGCGTGAAATTCATCTGCAGCAGCCACAGTGGTGGGGGCTGACAGGAAAGAGAGTTTTGAAGGTGGTCCGGCCGCGGCGGGACTTAACCGTCGTTTCTCGCCTCTGGCTAGGAGGACTTTGGAGGCTCGGACTTCAGCGCGATCCTTGGCCGGGGGCCCCGCGGTGGAGGCGGCTTACCACGGCTGGAAGAGCGCGATCTGGGGCGGCCGCTCGGTCTTCGCTGAGACGATGGGGGCAGCGCTGCGCGGAGCTCGGTGCTGGCTGGTCACGAGGACGGCGAGCAGCGGAGCTATTGCTAGCGCCGGGGGGGTCCAGGCAGAAAGAGGTTCATTGCCTGAGTCGTCTTCTGCACTTCCGAGAAACGGTCGACGATCCCCTTGACCGCTGGTCCGAAGAGCCCAGAGGGGGAGAGCGGGGCGTTTAGAAAAGCTGCGCGCTCTGTTTCTCGCATGTCCGCGAGCGTGAGCCAGAGGTGGCGCTCAGCTACCGTGAGGGAGGCCATAGAGCGTCCGAGGGCCTGTGCTGCGGTCTTGGTAGCGCGGAGGGTGAGATCCGTCGCGCTTCGCAAATCCGTGACCAACTCAGTGTCGTTGCTTTTCTCGTCCAGATCGCGGAGGAGATTAGCCTGGAGGATTTGCAGCACGGCCATAGAGTGCAGAGCAGATGCCGCTTGACCGGAGGCAGCGAAAGCGCGTCCGATCAGCGATGACGTCACTCTGCAGGCCTTAGACGGGAGGGCAGCCTTTGAGCGCCAACCAGAAGGCGGGCAAAGGTGCGCTGCGACCGCCTCTTCCACCGGAGGGATAGCGTTGTAGCCTTTCTCAGCCGCGCCGTCAACTTGTGAGAGCGCCGAAGAAGCCTGAGATGAGACCCTCGCGGAAAATGGCACGTTCCAGGACTTTGCGAGCTCCTCGTGAAGCTCTGGCAGAAAGGGTGTAGTCCTGGAGGTGGGCGCACGGCGGCGACTGTTTAGGAAGCATCCGTCAAGTCGGTTCGGCGCTGCCACCTTGGGCGGGGCCCACTCGAGGCCTAGCTGCTCGAAGGCCCGGGTGAGAAGGCGCAACAGTTCCGCGTCCTCACCCGCTCGAGAGCGTCCGGAGGCCCGAACTGAAGAGGTCGCGGAAGACCAGTCCCTCGCTGTCGGAAGTCATGATGGAGCAGCTGTCGGCGCGTTCCGCGGCCGCATCCGCCTCATCCCCCGGAGGCGGCAACAGAAATGGCGGCCTGGGG
>JARQWZ010009395.1:0-12500 GCA_033150135.1 Gobio occitaniae
CTACAGTCAGGTTCAAGTCCCCACCAGGCTAGAAAAACATGTACACACACACACACACACACACACACACAAATCCCTGAAGAGATGGAATGTTTTTTTTTTTATCCTGTTTCAAAACTAACACAATGCTGCCATCTTGTGTTCATTGAGGGGAGGGCAGCACAAACAGGCACAATACATTATACAAAGAAATATTTATAATATATATATATATATTCATCTTAAAAATAATATAGTCTTTTAAAATTAATCTAAGTTCAATTGCCAAACATTCAATCTTAATTTAATTGAAATCAAAATATGATTTTACAAGATATGAGAGAATTTCTGTTCCCCTTTTTTGTCCTTATTTAATCCCTCGGCATGGCAACACCGTTTGAGATATCCAATATCCGTTCGCATTTCAGCATCTTCCGTATCTTTGTTTCATGTTGACCGAGTTTGGTGGAGATTGAATAAATCGCCTACGAGGAGAACGTAAAAACTCAGAGCCTGAATTATACCAATATACACGTTCAAACCAAAATATCTGACTTCCTGTTGGTCGGAGCTAATGACTGTAAATTCGAAAGTTGTCCGGCTCGAAGAGAACAATATATGTACCGAGTTTGGTGACTGAAGATAAAACTAACCCCCCCACTTTTGTCAAAAGGTGGCGCTAGAGAGCCCCTCATCCCCGCCCGTTTCTGAGGCTTTGCCAATGTGTACTGACTGACATCTCTGATGTGTGTGTTGAGTTTCAAGCAGTTTCAAGCAATTTCAAGCATGCTAAGAGCCTCAAAACAGCCAAAAGATTATTAAACTTTGACACGTTGCCATGGCAACAAAATTTAAAATTTCAGGAATCTATTAATACGTCTCTATCTGTCATGTTTTCACATTATACTGATGAAGTTTGAAATAAATCTGGTGAAAATAAGATGGTGATTCAAAGCATTTTGAAAGTGACACACTTCCTGCTGCCAGTTGGTGGCGCTATAACTTTGACTCACAAAAGTCATATCCATGTGATCGGCCTCTTACAACGAACACACAGCTGAAGTTTCATCCAAATCAGTCAATGTTTGCAGACGTTATTACACACTTCCTGTTTCCCTTTTCTCGCCATAAATTCGTTGCTTCGCCACGGCCAAACCATTTGAGATATCAAAAATCCGCTCGCAATTTAGCATCCTGAATATGTTCACTTCATGCTGACCGAGTTTGGCAATGATCGAAACAATGGCCTCGGAGGAGTATATTAAATTCCAGAGCATGCGTTTTCCGAACAACCCATTATAGCTCACTTCCTGTTGGGCTGACGCATAACTATGAGCACGAAAGTTGTTCGGCCCCGATAAGGTCTATATGTGTACCGAGTTTCATACATGTACGTGCAAGTGTGTTTGATATATAGACCAAGTTTTCAGACCCCACTTTAGGGGGCGCTGTCGAGTCCCCCTGCCACGCCCGGGTACCAGCTTCAGCCCGGCTCTGATGGCCGCGCATTCCGATGTGTGTGCAAAGTTTCAAGAGTTTTTGAGCATGGTAAGAGCCCCAAAAGTGCCCGAGAAGTCGAAAAAAAAAATAAAAAAAATAAAAAAAAAAAAACAAAGAATAATCTTTAGGGGAACAATAGGGCTCTGCGCCCTTTGGGCTTGGGCCCTAATTAAAGCTGCTAGCAGCGATGAAAGGGCCCTCGCACATGCACCGCCACCCGGTGGCCTCAGGAAAACAGTGAATAGTGGGCGACATGCATTTAAGCGGGTCAATATAGGAGAAATATGGCAAACTCACTTCAATGTGCCACACTTCCATCTGCCAGCAGGTGGCGCTTCGACTATAACTGAATATTGCCATGTATAGTCTTCAGGTCAGGACTATTATCAAACATGTGAAGTTTGAGGCAGATCGGACATTGTATACCTGAGTTACAACAACTTCCTGTTTAATGGCGTAAATCACATACAGTAACAAGTATCCACGTGTTGCAAGACTTATTATGTTTCTAGCATGTTTGGGATTTCATGGCATATTTAAACGTTTTTCTGGGAGTGAATTATAGTATAAAGCATCTCATTTCCTGTTGCCAGCAGGTGGCCCTATGACTAACTGAATATTGGCATGTAGATGGGTTTAGGTCAGGACTCTTATCAAACATGTGAAGTTTGGGGCAGATCGGACATTGTATGCCTGACTTACTACAGCTTTCTGTGTCATGGCGAAACATCATAATTTGTCAGGCCACCACGGACACGCCCTTCAGGGAAAACTCAAGATCTTCATAATATAATATCACCAAGGCCTTTAGATTAGACTGACCAAATAGGATGTTGATTTGGTTACATCTCAATGAGGAGTTAATCACAGTGTTAAACATGCCATTTCCTGTTGCCCACAGGTGGCGCTATGACTGTCACTGAATATTGGCATGTTGATGTCTTCAGGCAAGGACTCTAATAAAACATGTGAAGTTTGGGGCAGATCAGACATTGTATGTCCGAGTTACAACAATGTCCGGTTTCATGGCAAAACAACGAAATTTCTGAGGCCGCCACGGACACATCCTTCAGTGAAAACTGAAGATCGTCGCAATTTAACGTTGCAAAGGGCTTTAGATTAGACTGACCGAATATGATGTTGATCTGATAAAATCTCTATGCGGAGTTGATTAAAGTACAACATCTGGAAATGGGAAAATTTGCAACTATTTAGTAAAGAAAAATCAAAACATCTCACTTCCTGTTGGTTTTCAGATTATGTACCAGGAGACTTTTTTGTAGGTATTGGGCTGTTACATATGTCTACCGAATTTCATACCTGTACGTGAAACGTAGCGGGAGGGGCACTTAGTTGAAATGTTGTAGGTGGCGCTATGGAGCCATTTTGCCACGCCTAATTCTGAAACTCATATGCAGATGTCTTCAGGCCAGGACTCTTATCAAACATGTGAAGTTTGTGGCAGGTTGGACATTGTATGTCTGACTTACAACAACTTCCTGTTTCATGGCAAAACATCAGATTTTGCGAGGCCGCCACGGACACGCCCTTCAGTGAAAACTCAAGATCTTCACAATATAACATTACCAAGGCCTTTAGATTAGACTGACCAAATATGATGTTGATCTGATTAAATCTCTACGCGGAGTTGATTAAAGTAGAACATCTGGAAATGGGAAAATTTACAACAATTTAGTAAAGAAAAATCAAAATATCTCACTTCCTGTTGGTTTCAGATTTCGTACCAAGAGACTTTTTTGTAGGTATTGGGCTGTTACATATGTCTACCAAATTTCATACCTGTACGTGAAACGTAGCGGGAGGGGCACTTAGTTGAAATGTTGTAGGTGGCGCTATGGAGCCATTTTGCCACGCCTAATTCTGAAACTCATGTAGATGTCTTCAGGCCAGGACTCTTATCAAACATATGAAGTTTGTGGCAGGTTGGACATTGTATGCCTGACTTACAACAGCTTCCTGTGTCATGGCGAAACATCAGACTTTGTCAGGCCGCCACGGACACGCCCTTCAGGGAAAACTCAAGATCTTCGCAATATAACATCACCAAGGCCTTTAGATTAGACTGACCAAATATGATGTTGATCTGGTTACATCTCAATGAGGAGTTAATCACAGTGTAAAACATGCCATTTCCTGTTGCCCACAGGTGGCGCTATGACTGTCACTGAATATTGGCATATTGATGTCTTCAGGCAAGGACTCTAATAAAACATGTGAAGTTTGGGGCAGATCAGACATTGTATGTCCGAGTTACAACAACTTCCTGTTTCATGGCGAAACATCAGATTTTGCAAACCATATTTTCTATCCCCTTACACTGCCCCTAAACCTAGCCCTCACAGGAGACATTCTGCATTTTTACATTTTCATAAAAACTCATTCTGAATGATTTATAAGCTTTTGTGCCCGTGGGGACCTCAATTTAGGTCCCCACGGTGACACGAGTCCCCATGAGTCTGTCTACAGTCAGGTTCAAGTCCCCACCAGGCTAGAAAAACATGTACACACACACACACACACACACACACAAATCCCTGAAGAGATGGAATGTTTTTTTTTTTATCCTGTTTCAAAACTAACACAATGCTGCCATCTTGTGTTCATTGAGGGGAGGGCAGCACAAACAGGCACAATACATTATACAAAGAAATATTTATAAAATATATATATATATTCATCTTAAAAATAATATAGTCTTTTAAAATTAATCTAAGTTCAATTGCCAAACATTCAATCTTAATTTAATTGAAATCAAAATATGATTTTACAAGATATGAGAGAATTTCTGTTCCCCTTTTTTGTCCTTATTTAATCCCTCGGCATGGCAACACCGTTTGAGATATCCAATATCCGTTCGCATTTCAGCATCTTCCGTATCTTTGTTTCATGTTGACCGAGTTTGGTGGAGATTGAATAAATCGCCTACGAGGAGAACGTAAAAACTCAGAGCCTGAATTTAACCAATATACACGTTCAAACCAAAATATCTGACTTCCTGTTGGTCGGAGCTAATGACTGTAAATTCGAAAGTTGTCCGGCTCGAAGAGAACAATATATGTACCGAGTTTGGTGACTGAAGATAAAACTAACCCCCCCACTTTTGTCAAAAGGTGGCGCTAGAGAGCCCCTCATCCCCGCCCGTTTCTGAGGCTTTGCCAATGTGTACTGACTGACATCTCTGATGTGTGTGTTGAGTTTCAAGCAGTTTCAAGCAATTTCAAGCATGCTAAAAGCCTCAAAACAGCCAAAAGATTATTAAACTTTGACACGTTGCCATGGCAACAAAATTTTAAATTTCAGGAATCTATTTCATACGTCTCTATCTGTCATGTTTTCACATTATACTGATGAAGTTTGAAATAAATCTGGTGAAAATAAGATGGTGATTCAAAGCATTTTTGAAAGTGACACACTTCCTGCTGCCAGTTGGTGGCGCTATAACTTTGACTCACAAAAGTCATATCCATGTGATCGGCCTCTTACAACGAACACACAGCTGAAGTTTCATCCAAATCAGTCAATGTTTGCAGACGTTATTACACACTTCCTGTTTCCCTTTTCTCGCCATAAATTCGTTGCTTCGCCACGGCCAAACCATTTGAGATATCAAAAATCCGCTCGCAATTTAGCATCCTGAATATGTTCACTTCATGCTGACCGAGTTTGGCAATGATCGAAACAATGGCCTCGGAGGAGTATATTAAATTCCAGAGCATGCGTTTTCCGAACAACCCATTATAGCTCACTTCCTGTTGGGCTGACGCATAACTATGAGCACGAAAGTTGTTCGGCCCGATAAGGTCTATATGTGTACCGAGTTTCATACATGTACGTGCAAGTGTGTTTGATATATAGACCAAGTTTTCAGACCCCACTTTAGGGGGCGCTGTCGAGTCCCCCTGCCACGCCCGGGTACCAGCTTCAGCCCGGCTCTGATGGCCGCGCATTCCGATGTGTGTGCAAAGTTTCAAGAGTTTTTGAGCATGGTAAGAGCCCCAAAAGTGCCCGAGAAGTCGAAAAAAAAAAAAAAAAAAAAAAAAAAAAAAAAAACAAAGAATAATCTTTAGGGGAACAATAGGGCTCTGCGCCCTTTGGGCTTGGGCCCTAATAAAAAAATAACATTAATAGGCCTACACTAAATATTTTTCACTTAATTACCAAATTAAGATAAAATGAAAATACACTATATCCGTTTGAAGCTTTGAAGAACCGGAATAGTTTTGTCAAATAAAGATAGCAGGCCTACCTCAACCCTCACCTTGTAACAGAGACAGAGGGCGACTCTGGGTAATTGTCTCTATTCGGTGCATCCCTAGTTTTAACCCAGAGGTTGGGTTGGAGAACAACCTAATTGCTGGGTTTGTCCATTTTCAACCCAATGTGGGTTGTTTTTAACGCAGTCCCAGCATTTTTTAGAGTGTATGTAAGTGGAAAACATGGACGGAATCCAGTCATAAAAACACAATTTACTGTATAACGGGAATGTTTGGATGAATAAATCAAAAATCACATGACGATATGGACGAGTGTGTGTGAGTATTACACCACAAGAAGAGACTATATGAATATGAATCCTGCATGTTCTGTGTGAATGAATGGATGGTTTAATTTCACACACACACGCACACACTGAGGCACGCGTGACGCTCGCGGTGTTACTATGACGACATGAACTTCACTTTACCATCATATCATAAACACAGAAACTCAAGTAATGTCTAAATACATTACTAATGTACAGTATAATGTGTGTCTTAATGTAATGCTACTAATAATAACAACAATACAATAATTACTAACTTAGAGGAATAATCACACAGTTTTAACACTTGTTGTGCAGCTCTGTGTGTGTTTGCCAAAAAAGAGAAGGGTTTATTTAAATTTTAATTTGATTAGCTAAAATAATATAATATTAATGAATAAAATCCAGATATGATGTGTTACACTGGTGCTGCGTCCCAATTCACCTACTTATACTACGTCCTAAAAGTATGTACTCTTTTTGTGAAGAAAAAGTACATACTTTTGAGTGTGTAGCAGAAAAGTATGCAAGCTTTGGGACATACTACTTCGTCATCTTTAACGGACTCTGTTGCTTAGTTACCGTTTAAACTGCCCTGTCAATCATCGTCACAGTTCAAATCCTCCACATTCAGTTTAATTTCCTACCGTATCGGAGAGAAATGTAGTCGCTCGTTGATCTGCCATTCCTGGGTCTTTAAAGGGTTAGTTCACCCAAAAATGAAAATTCTGTCATTAATGACTGAGCCTCATGTGGTTGGACACCCGTCAGACCTCCGTTCATCTTCAGACACAAATGAAGATATTTTAGTGTAAATCTGATGCTCTGAAAGGCCTCCATTGGCTCAATGCACTTTACACTCTCAAGACCCTTAAAAGACACTAAAGACTAAAGTTACAAAGTCCATCTCACTACAGCGGCTCTACAATAACTTTATGAATCGGCGACAATAGTTTTTGTGCGCAAAAAAACCCTAAATAACGACTTATATAGTGATGACGATTTCAAAACACGGCCTCATGAAGCTTCGAAGCGTTATGAATCACTGAGTCGATTCAGCGGTTTGAATCGCCAAATTTCAGCAGTTTGGCGGTTTGACACGCGATCCGAATCGTGATTCGACTCACTGATTCATAACGCTCTGAACTGCTGATTCGACTCACTGATTCATAACGCTCTGAACTGCTGATTCGACTCACTGATTCATAACGCTCTGAACTGCTGATTCGACTCACTGATTCATAACGCTCTGAACTGCTGATTCGACTCACTGATTCATAACGCTCTGAACTGCTGATTCGACTCACTGATTCATAACGCTCTGAACTGCTGATTCGACTCACTGATTCATAACGCTCTGAACTGCTGATTCGACTCACTGATTCATAACGCTCTGAACTGCTGATTCGACTCACTGATTCATAACGCTCTGAACTGCTGATTCGACTCACTGATTCATAACGCTTCGAAGCTTCATGAGGCCGTGTTTTGAAATCGTCATCACTATATAAGTCGTTATTTAGGGTTTTTTTGCGCACAAAAACTATTGTCGCCGATTCATAAAGTTATTGTAGAACCACTGTAGTGAGATGGACTTTGTAACTTTAGTCTTTAGTGTCTTTTAAGGGTCTTGAGAGTGTAAAGTTGAGCCAATGGAGGCCTTTCAGAGCATCAGATTTACACTAAAATATCTTCATTTGTGTCTGAAGATGAACGGAGGTCTGACGGGTGTCCAACCACATGAGGCTCAGTCATTAATGACAGAATTTTCATTTTTGGGTGAACTAACCCTTTAATGCAGAGACTCTCCTCATGTGTTTGCAAAGTTAATGGCCAAACGTATCATTACAAAAGTTCTCAATGCGGCTGCAGGTGAAATATAATGTGGCTAACATTGAATAAATATCTTTTCGTCAGGTTAAATACTGAGAATTGCTCACTCAAGCCCCTTTATCTAATCCTCTATACTTGCGACTCGCGTAACCGCCATGTTTGTAGTTCTTTAACACTTTTTATCCGCGTTTGTAGTTCTAATCGAATCCTCGTCCATCTCGCAATGGGTTGTGGGTAATATCAGCCGTTAGAGTGCGCATCGATCTGCACTTCGGATTCTGACAGGAAATAGTAAACCATCCGGGAATCTTTGGAATACTCTTTTCAACACACTATGATTTGGGACATACTAATTATGTTTTCGAATACTATTTAGTACGGATAGTATGCGAATTGGACGCAGCATGGGACTGCGCAGGTTAAGGTGATGTTTGAAGGGTCAAAGGTCACTCTCTCTCTCTCTCTCTCTCTCTCTCCACAGCAGAGCAGCAGTCGTGTGCGCGGGTGGGCCGTTAAAGACGATGAGGAGGGTCACCTGATCTACCGGCCGGGCGATGTGCTGCAGGACAGATGTGCGTCTCCGTCACACACTCCGTACGTTCACTGTCACTCTGTGTGTTTGTGACGCTTGTGCTTCCTGTGCAGATGAGATCATGGGAACACTCGGGGAGGGAACCTTTGGGAAAGTGGTGGAGTGCATCGATCATCACAGGTTAGTCACACACACACACACACACACACACACACACACACTCACACACACACACTCACACACACTCACACACACACACTCACACTCACACATACACACACATACACACATACACACACACACACACACACACACACTCACTCATACACACACACACACACACACACACACACACACATGTTTGTTTTTGTGAAATGTGAGGACTTTCCATAGGCGTAATGGTTTTTATACTGTACAAACCGTATTTTCTATCCCCTTACACTGACCCTAAACCTACCCATCACACACACACACACACACACACACACACTGACCCTAAACCTAGCCCTCACAGGAGACTGTGCAGTTCACTTTCTGTGAAAAAAAACTTGTTCTGTGTGATTTATAAGCATTTTGAAAAGTGAGGACATGGGGAACGTCCTCATATTTCACCCTCTTTTTGTAATACCCATGACATTATACACATTTGTGTCCTGATATTTCACGAAAACATGCCCACTCATACACACACACACACACACACACACACACACACACACACACACACACACACTCACTCACTCACTCACTCATACACACACACACACACTCACTCATACACACACACACACACACACACACACTCACTCATACACACACACACACACTCACTCATACACACACACACACACTCACTCATACACACACGCGCACACACACACTCACGCACGCACGCACACTCACACACGCACTCACACACTCACTCGCACACTCACACACACTCACACTCACTCACTCACGCATGCATGCACACTCACACACGCTCACACACTCACACGCTCACACACTTACACTCACACGCTCACACACTTACACACACTCACACGCTCACACACACTCGCACACGCACACACTCACACACATTCACACTCACTCACTCACTCACTCACGCACTCACACACGCTCGCACACACACACTCACACTCACGCACGCACGCACACACACACACACATGCACTCACACACACACTCACACACTCAAACACGCACACTCACTCACTCACTCACACACACACTCTCACACACACACACACACACACACTCAAACACACACACACACACACTCAAACACGCACACACACACACACACACACACACACACACACACACTCACTCACTCACTCACTCACTCACTCACTCACACACACACACACACACACACACACACTCACTCACTCACTCACTCACTCACTCACTCACTCACACACATACACACACTCTCTCACACACACTTACACTCTCACACACACGCACACACACACACACACACACACAAACACTCTCTCACACACACTCTCACACACACTTACACTCTCACACACACACACACTCACTCACAGACACACGCATACACCTGCCTGTTTCTCAGCTGACTGTCGCAGGTGTTTCACTGTGTGTGTGTGTGTGTGTGTGTGTGTGTGTGTGTGTTACAGGGGAGCCTCTCACATTGCTCTGAAGATCATTAAGAACGTGGAGAAATACAAAGAAGCAGCTCGTCTGGAGATCAACGTTCTGGAGAAAATCAACCAGAAAGATCCAGAAAACAAGAAGTAAGACCTCTAACACTCTAATACAGCGGCAAGAGAAAGTGTGTGAGCCGCTTGCAAAATCTGTGAAAATGTGAATAAATGTTATTATTTTTTTAGTCCAGTCCTGTATAAGAAATTTTACATTAAACATGTTTGCATACAGACAGAAAAATAGCTGAATTTATCCGTTCAATAGTTTATGAACCCTTGACGAGTGTGTGTGTGTGTGTGTGTGTGTGTGTGTGTGTGTGTGTGTGTGTGTGTGTGTGTGTGTGTGTGTGTGTGTGTGTGTGTGTGTGTGTGTGTGTGTGTGAGTGGATCATCAGGGAACGACACACACACTAGACGTGCCAGTATACAGTAATACGATACATCACAATAATAAACTTGCGCAATATTGTTATCGTGGGCACTTGCAAATACAGTGAATAATTATTTATTACCAATTATTCAGATTTTTAGAATGCATTTTAAGAATACTTTACCCAGGGCTCGACATTAACGCTTGTCCGTTTGTCCGGGACAAGTGGATTTTTTTGAAGGGGCAAGTGAAAAATTATTTTACTTGCCCGACGGACAAGTATCCTGAGTAAAACGTCAAAACAAAAACTAACTAGGGAATCACCAAAGTGCAATAATGATTCTGCATCAGTGTAAGTGGAGATCGATTGTGGATAATAATATAAAACTAACTGACAAGGTTGAGCTGTTGAGGCTCGCGCAGCCTCTCGAGGAGAAAATCGAAAACATATGAGCGCCGCTCATACAGAGAAACTCAGTTACACGGTTAAAATTGTGTAGTTTTTATATTTATAACATATGATACAGTTAAGCAACATCACACTAACAAGAGTGTTGTTTTCCTGAATACCATCACGACTGAAAATGACACTGATTTCATACGCCAGTTCCATAAACAATTAATTAACATAAATCACTTACATTTTAGATGCAATATGGACTGTTTTTGTTCTATTTCAGCAGCGAAAATAGTTTCAACAAATATCACAGCAGAACCGCAACGCATCTCACAGCATCAGTGTGTGTTAGTGAATGATTCAGAGTTTGAATTCCTGAATGAATCAGCCGTTTGACTGAATCAACTCAATGACTCGCTCATTAAGACGGTCACAGCGCCACCTACTGGTGGTTTAGTTTCATCTTTCCAACATTTCTTATTTGTATATTCAAAAATATTTAAAATAATCTCATAACATTATTTAATGCAGTTGTAATTTTTCAATGTAAATGATTTAATTTGATTGGTAATAGCCTATAGTGTCTTATTCTAATTTATAGATCAAATTTAAGAATATAAAAGGAAAGCCGAAGCATAGCCTATATTTAATAAGATTATGGAAAAATGCCCTTTATAAAAAGGTAAAAATATTACAAATATGAATATTTAAATATGTCAAAGCTGATTGAACACTGGTGAGAATATTGCTTCAGAATAGATTATATTTACAAAAAAAATGTTTACTCGGACAAGTGAATGACAGATTTAATTGTCCGAAGGACAAGCGTGTGAACCGGCTTAATGTCGAGCCCTGCTTTACCCATCAACCGTTTAAAATGAACAACATGTCAATCATGAGCCATGTTTCCTGACCTCGTTTTGCGGATCATTCTTGAAGGAACTGGTCCGTGTACTCGCTCCATCATGGCCAAATGCTCCCTGTTGTCATGAGTCTAAAACACACACACACACACACACACACGTATGAGAGAACACGTATGGATCTGTTCCAATTAGTGTTAGACCGATATATCGGCCGATATTTGCGATTTTTAAATGTATCGGCCGATATAAGGCTGCTGCGTTGGCCGATATTTTCCCCCTGCATTATTTCCAGACAGGCGTCCACAGGGCAGCTCTCACCGTCTTCAGACTCTCTCGCTCTCCCTCGTGCATATTAATCAAAATCAGTTGAGAATTGACGATGGTAAAAGGTGGAAAGACTGAAGTTTCACGTGGAGCATTGGGAGATTTTCTCCTGAATTACCGCTGGTGTTGCTCCACAAGAGATTAAGTGAAGTGCACCTACACTCTAAACAATGCTGGGTTAAAAATAACCCAAGTTGGGTTGAAAATGGACTAACCCAACAATTGGGTTGTTTCAACCCAGCGATTGGGTTAAATGTTTGCATAAAACAACCCAATTGCTGGGTTAGTCCATATTCAACCCAACTTGGGTTATTTTTAACCCGGCATTTTTTAGAGTGTAACCATTAAATGACTAGGTTGTAAATAGTTTTAAATGAAGTATAGTACAGTCAGTGTGCACTTTATTATTCTGCTCGCTTGTTGATACTGTGTGCAATAGTGTCATTATTTTATTTATGCTTAAATATTTATTTTCAC
>JARQWZ010009395.1:17500-20882 GCA_033150135.1 Gobio occitaniae
CCGTGGAACATCAGGGAACGACACACACACACACAGCCGTGGAACATCAGGGAACGACACACACACACACACACACACAGCCGTGGAACATCAGGGAACGACACGCACACACACAGCCGTGGATCATACGAGAACGACACACAAACACACACAGCGATAGATCATCAGGGAACGATACACACACTCACTCACTCTCTCACACACACACACACACACACACTCACTCACTCTCTCTCACACACACACACACACACACACACACACACACACTCACTCACTCACTCTCACACACACACACACACACACACACACACACTCACTCACTCACTCACACACACACACACACACACACACACACACACTCACTCACTCACTCACTCACTCTCACACACACACACACACTCACTCACTCACTCACTCTCACACACACACACACACACTCACTCACTCACTCTCACACACACACACACACACTCACTCACTCACTCACTCACTCTCTCACAATCACTCACTCACTCACACACACACTCACTCACTCACTCGCTCGCACACATACAGTCACTCACTCACTCTCTCACACACACACACACACACACACACACACACTCACTCACTCACTCTCACACACACACTCACTCACTCACTCTCTCACAATCACTCACTCACTCACTCACTCACTCACTCACACACACACACACACACACACACACACACACACACACACACACTCACTCACTCACTCGCACACACACAGTCACTCACTAACTCTCTCACACACACACACACACACACACACACACTCACTCACTCACTCTCACACACACACTCACTCACTCACTCTCTCACAATCACTCACTCACTCACTCACTCACACACACACACACACACACACACACACACACACACACTCACTCACTCACTCGCACACACACAGTCACTCACTAACTCTCTCACACACACACACACACACACACTCACTCACTCACTCTCTCTCACACGCGCACACACACACACTCACTCTCTCTCACACGCGCACACACACACACTCACTCTCTCTCACACGCGCACACACACACACTCACTCTCTCTCACACACACACACACACACACACACACACACACACACACACACTCACTCACTCTCACACACACACACACACACACACACACTCACTCGTGTTGTGTCTGACTTTGAGCAGACGTGGGCGCTGCATCTTCCTGTCCTGCTCGTTCCCTTCCTGTGGTCATTTGTGATTATGGTCTGTTCCTCTTGACAGTTCTCCATGACAACAAGCTGACACACACCGACCTCAAGCCTGAGAACATCCTGTTTGTGAACTCTGATTATACCATCATCTACAACCCAGAGAAGGTGAGGCGATCACATGTGAGCATAGCCACTGTAGTCCTGCTCAGTCCCATGATCTTGAGTGTGTGTGTGTGTGTGTGTGTGTGTGTGTGTGTGTGTGTGTGTGTGTGTGTGTGTGTGTGTGTGTGTGTGTGTGTGGGGCAGAAGCGAGACGAGCGCTCCGTCAACAGCAGTGCTGTGAAGGTGGTGGACTTCGGCAGTGCCACGTTTGACCACGAGCATCACAGCAGCATCGTCTCCACCCGCCACTACAGGGCGCCAGAGGTGATTCTGGGTAAGAGAGCGTGTCCGTGTGATGATGTGGCTGCTTTCAGCATGTGTGTGTGTGTGTGTGTGTGTGTGTGTGATTTTCTAACTGTGTTTCCGTAGAGCTGGGCTGGAGTCAGCCGTGTGACGTCTGGAGCATTGGCTGTATTCTGTTTGAGTTCTACCGCGGCTACACGCTCTACCAGGTGTGTGTGTGTGTGTGTGTGTGTTGAGACTGACCGTGTGTGTGTGTGTGTGTGTTTCAGTCACATGACTCTTCCCTATGAGTGTCAGCGAGACTAATGAACTGGCCGAACTGTAATTGGAACTAGGGGTCGACTGATATGGATTTTTTAGTGCCGATACCGATTTTTTTTCATTAGCCTTAGCCGATGACGATACGGGGCTGCCGATTTTCTTGAGCCGATATTTGGAGCCGATTCTGCTTTTGCTCCCTCAATTTACATCATAAAAATGACACAATGATCAGGATGATAACAATTTAAAATTTACAATTTAAAAAAGGAACATTTATTGAACTAAAAAAAACAATATTTAACAAATAGTAAAAACAGGTGATGTAGAACAAGAAAAAAAAAGAGTTCAGTGGTGAAAATAAATTCTGAAAATAAATATTTAAGCATAAATAAAATAATGACACTATTGCACACAGTATCAACAAGCGAGCAGAATAATAAAGTGCACACTGACTGTACTATACTTCATTTAAAACTGTTTACAACCTAGTCATTTAATGGTTACACTCTAAAAAATGCTGGTTTAAAAATAACCCAAGTTGGGTTGAATATGGACTAACCCAGCAATTGGGTTGTTTTATGCAAACATTTAACCCAATCGCTGGGTTAAAACAACCCAATTGCTGGTTAGTCCATTTTCAACCCAACTTGGGTTATTTTTAACCCAGCATTGTTTAGAGTGTAGGTGCTCTTCACTTAATCTCTTGTGGAGCAACACCAGCGGTAATTCAGGAGAAAATCTCCCAATGCTCCACGTGAAACTTCAGTCTTTCCACCTTTTACCATCGTCAATTCTCAGCTGATTTATATTAATATGCGCGAGGGAGAGCGAGAGAGTTTGAAGACGGTGAGAGCTGCCCTGTGGACGCCTGTCTGGAAATAATGCAGGGAAAAAATATCGGCCAACGCAGCAGCCTTATATCGGCCGATACATTTAAAAATCGCAAATATCGGCCGATATATCGGTCTAACACTAATTGGAACAGATCCATACGTGTTCTCTCATACGTGTGTGTGTGTGTGTGTGTGTGTGTGTTTTAGACTCATGACAACAGGGAGCATCTGGCCATGATGGAGCGAGTACACGGACCAGTTCCTTCAAGAATGATCCGCAAAACGAGGTCAGGAAACATGGCTCATGATTGAGACTGTTAGTGTCACTGTGAAGTGTCCGGTGTAAGCATGACTTGACCTCTGCCCTCAGGAAGCAGAAGTACTTCTACAGAGGCCGACTGGACTGGGACGACAACTCGTCAGCCGGACGATACGTCAGAGAGAACTGCAGACCCCTGAGAGTGAGTGATGCCACTCCATTAAAGGAGGAGGGGGGGTGCAATTCACAACCTCACCACTAGTGTTGCTAAGTACAATATATAATATATGTCCTGCTGCTCTCAGTCAAACACCTGAAGCTCATTCATTATGCAGCTCATTATGCGGGCTATGATGTTCTTTGTCATCTCATGTGATCTCCATCATTATTCATTAGATATCACGCCTCCTCGCATAC